>JADOBS010301121.1:0-11586 GCA_015708375.1 Cydonia oblonga
CCACATCATGTATGTACATATGGACTCCTCCTGAAGGTAAGCATATACTTTGAACTTCCCCATGATAGGGTGAAGCCGGTGTATAAGTCACAAACGATTGGAGCCCACCACGGTGGAAGGCCTACGACGAGATGTTCAAAGCATCTCCCACTTATCAACTTAATATTCATTTTGTTGATGGGGTAGTGTTGGGCTATATCAATTACATTTTAATCTTATTAAAAGAACTTGGGCCTATCACAACCATTGGTCCAAGTTTATATGAATTAGTAGTATATAATACTCCCCCTATTTCGATGAAACAAGCAAGACTATATGGAACTACTAACGAATGCATTACATCCTCATATGGACTTGTTGACCCTAAAAACTACCAAACCTACGTGGCACGCAGGCCGAGTACTCTATGAGCTAACTACGTCCTTCGGTGGTGTGCATGGCGTGCCTACTCGACGGCCTAGCTCGGCCGGTGAGTAAAATTTGATGTTGTGGTGTTGAGCGCGTTGCTGACTTCTGTACGTCACGACTACGGCCGAGAAAGGAACGGGTCTCGGCTTTCAAGTTCTACAGCCTGAAGACAAGGCTGCTAATCTTTACGAAGTTCACAAATCGCCGGGGCCGGATTCAGTCACAGTGATTATATTTGTAAAAGTATAAGCACGCCGAATTGACACCAGAGTATAAGGGCACAAATACTCAAAGCAGATATAAGTCTTAACAGTGAATGTGGTTCGACTGTCAGAATGTCGAACTCTAAAACCTACTTGTGAGTATCCAATCATAAAACAAATCGGCGTTCGATGTGCCGAGCCTTAACAAACTGTAACACCTCACTTCGCCGAGAAGGCTGATGAGATGACCTCTGCCAACAAGGACCCAAGAGTCATTCTCGACCGAGACTTGGATAAATAACCAGTCGGCCCCTTCGCAGTGCTGTTTATCCAAACTAAAGATGCTCCGTGATCGGCTGGTTCTACGGCTATAGTACTGTTTATCCAAACTGAAGGTATCACCGGTTGCCTTCACGGTGCTGTTTATCCAAACTGAAGATGTGTCGGCGAGAAAGGGGAAAAGAATAGAGTTCTCAAAGTTGAGAGGTTTCGCTTAGAGCGAGGGTTTGCGCAGGGCAGATTTGTGTGTTGAAATCGAACTCCATGAATGATGCACTGCATCTGTATTTATAGTAACAAATATGAACGAAACCATACCCGGACTAAGACTCATCATCTTAATCCAACCTTATCTCGACCAATCCTACTCCCACTAGGACTGTGAATCAATCCTCCTTATCAGGCCAAATTTATCATTCCCACACAAATATTCTCATCCTGCCGAGACTCCTTCTTTTGCCAGGATTCAATTCCCCTTCTGAATAGAACTTGGCTGACCTTGACTATTCAGCCCACGAACTAGATGACCCATAGTAATCTTTCAAATAAAACCTTTCGGGCCGAGAATGATTCTAAACTCGGCCCAAGCCAATATTTTGGGCCCAAACATTGCCCCTTCGCTTCTGAGGTCTTCGGCCTGAAAACTTCTGGACGAGCCCTAACCTTGAAGAAGCGAAACCTGGCTCTCAGTATTCCAAGATTCCGAATATTCTGAATCCCTAAATGCAATTATGAAATGTGATTGCATGATCTCAATCCTAACAAACACTCCTCCACGTGGCGTCCCCTAGTACGATTGCCTCCTAATAATGACGCATTCGGCGTGCTGCTCACTGAACCGTCGTATCACCACAAACCTTTCCCTATAAAACTAGCCGCCACACGTAATCGGGCGCCCTGGATTCTCTGAGTACTCATAATGATTAGAGAATTTTCTTGCCGATTTTACCCTTTAGTTTGAATTCAAAACGCTTAATCTTCTTTCAAGGCGCCTATAAATACCTTTTGTCTTCTTCATTCGAATTTTACGTTTTCCAGATCCTTGAAATCTCCTTGCTATTATCCTTTGAACTCCCAGAGAATCCTTCTCTTCTCTAGACTTTCGTCCTCAAGCTCCGATCCAGAAAATCCTTCCCTTTTCCAGAAACCTTCGAACCATTCACGATGGCCTCCTTTATCTCCAAATTCTCCAAGGAATGCAACAAATGCGAGAAGATAATCGATCAACACTCTGCGCTTTGAGAGTGACATGATCACCACCTACCAGATCCTTGGTCCACTTTTCAAAGATGTAGTGCCACCAGCCATCACCGAACTTCTCAGGGATCAATGCCTAACACCCCTACTCTAAGGATTTGAATGGTCGAAGTGGGACTTAGCAAAACCCCAAGGCTCCTGGCCCTCAACCACTGCGACTTGGGCAACCTGGGTTGTACGGATAGAAAGGATCTTTGGTGAGCAATGGAAGGCTCTTGGTATTTACAATGTCATCCGCCTTTTATCTATGGAAGTTGTTGTAGACAAAGAGCTTCTTATGGCAGCCTCGAACCTCTGGTCCTCGG
The DNA here is from genome assembly GCA_015708375.1 of Cydonia oblonga. Taxonomy (NCBI): domain Eukaryota; kingdom Viridiplantae; phylum Streptophyta; class Magnoliopsida; order Rosales; family Rosaceae; genus Cydonia; species Cydonia oblonga. Next base: position 2,453 of record JADOBS010301121.1, read on the forward strand.
CCACCAACACTATGGTCCTTCCTTTCCGTCCCATTGGTCCCATTATCTTCGATATTACCGCCATCCTTAGGACTTCCCATTTTGGCATCCCGATTGACGCTGCCCTTTCTGGGTATCCGTCGAACATCGACCTGAATGTGCTTTTCAACGACCTAGCCGTCGAAGCGCTAGGCGGAGAAGGTCAAGAACCCTCAAGGGAAGAAGTTCAAAAACTACATAAGAACTTCCTCAACTACAACATCCTTTACCTCCATTTTGCCGGCCGAGGAGAAGAGAACCTTCGGCAGGGAGAAAAGGAAGCCTTCATCTTCTACTGGTATAACAAATTTATTTGTTGTACCAAGTCTAATAAATGCTTGGTTGAGAACATGCCAGTGGCCGAGCCTAGGCTAGCGGTCACACCCACGCACTTAGCCCGGCCATTCTTGCAAATCTCCTACGCTGCCTGGCCGAGATGACCCTCCACAAGATCGACCCACACCAAAATAGCTTCCTCTGGGTCTTCCAACTCTGGCTGCAAGTTTATTTCATCACCCTTCAGCCCGAAATCGCCAGCTTCTCACCTATTGAAGCGCTTGGCCTTCATCTGGCCTCTCGACCAGCACCTTCTCACCAGGCGAAATATGTGTTCAAATACTTCTTCGGTCTCGACATTTTTTTCGACGAAGAATTCTTGATCTGCCGTCTTCGAGAATATCCTTCATCCATTAGGCTCCCATCATCGGCATGGAGTGCAGACGATGATGCTAATCTTCGTCAATCCTGGGGGTCGTTTGTGCTTACCCGCGACCTTCCCCTTGGTTGTGACGCTCATCGAGCAAGTTGGGAGGTATATCACCCCTACTTTACTGCTCGACAACTCGGCTATCTTCAAGGTTGCCCGGTACCTCTTCTTACCTCTCGCTTTCTTCTAAGCCGAGGACGCCAATCTGGCTCCTCAGAAAAAGAATGCAAGGATGCCAAAAGGGAGTTTCAGGAACGGTGCCAGAAGTTCCGCCTTTGACCCTCTGTTCCAGAATCTCTTAGCACCGATACTTTTGGTGATTGGTGGGAAGAGTATACCCATAACCTTTTTAGCACTCCGGTCGAAGATGTTCTGAACAAGATCTTTCGCAACCGTCCTGCTAAAACCTCTGCCCTTCAATCTCAAGGTGACGGTCTATCCTTACCTTCTTCCTTCGACCTCGAACTTTACTGACTTGCTCTTGCTTTTTTAGGTGGTCGAACACTCAAAAAGGCAGATGTGATTGCTGCCACAGCGGTCAAGAAGAAAACGGCTCTTTCTTCCAAGAAGTCCAAAGCTCATGCGCCCACCTTGCTAGGCAAACATCTTTCGCAGGGGGCAGAGACGGCAGGCGAACCTCTTCGACCCCCAAAAAGGGTCAAGAAATTGGCAAAGAAAGGTGAACGGGAGATTCGCCCTATTTCCAGCCATACCACAAAAGCAACCACCGAATCTCCTCACGCTCATGTCGCTCAACCATCGATGGTCGTGGAGCCACAACCCACTGGCCTCGCACCCGAGGTTCAGGTTCACATACCCGAGACCCAGGTTATGGCCGAACCGGCTGATCCAATGCAAAATACTGCTGCACCAATGATCGAAACTCCTACTACCCCAGATCCAACCACTGCTCCTGTTTTGGAAAAAATGGCTACCTCGGCTGAGCCACCACTCCCTCGAAATCCAAGGTCGACAATGATGTTCCCCTTGGAAGAAGAGGTATGATCACATTAACTGCGAACTCTCTTTTCAACTAAACTTCGAATACTAATAATTCTTTTCCCCAGGACGAGAGTGACGAAATCCCGCTGACTAGTCATCCTCGGCTGGCCAAACTTCCAACCGCCGATCCTTCACCCATTGTCGAGACGGCCGACCAAGCCACACCCCATACACCTGACCATGGAAAAAGACCTCTCGCTGAGCCCGAAGCGACCGCGGACACACCAATCTATTTGCAGGATCAGGACCTTGGTATTCCTCACCAAAAAGTCTCTTCGACCTTTGTAAGTTTTCTGACTACTCTTCTCTAAATATTCTCTCGTCTTAGAGTTCTAAACCAAGAAAATACTAAATGTCAGGTGCCTACTCATTCCTTTCATCGAAAATTCTACGCGCCGAAGGGTGTTATCTATATTTCCTGGCCACCTCAATGGCCGTCAAACGTAGATAACCTTCATCGGCTGCGTGAGTTGAGGAACAATCTAAAATACTGGGCTCTGCCATTAAGCTCTTTAGGTTCGAGCAATGAACCTGGGGACATGGCCGAAGTCTCATTCGACAGGTTTAAAACAAATTCTCTCTGCTATAGTTCATTCATTTTCCTTATTCCTAATATTCTATGTGTATGTGCAGTCTTCATGGGAGGTCGAGTTCGATGCTCTTATTTCGACCACTTCGGGAACAGCCAGTTCTTTGGTGGCATCGACCTGACCTTCTGCATCAATAGCCGAATCAAGTGCCCTCAAACGTAAAGATCTCAACGCTGTAGGGAAGTGTCTGAACGACCTTGCAATCGATGGTCAACTGAGCAACAAAGCTGTTGTTCGAGCATCTTCCCATCTGGAAAGAACTCAAGAATACTTTAGTGTTTACGAAAAAGCTATTCGTGCTGAAGAAGATTTGAAAGCTGCATCGGTTGCTCTAGAAACTCTTCATCCACAGGTCGAGGTAATGAAAGCGAAGAAAGTAATATTGTCCGACCTCGACCGTCAAATTGCCGAGCTCTAAAAGAGAAGGTCGGCAATTGCTTCCGAGCTTACAAAGGACTTTGAGTCTGGCGGCAAGGCCTGGTTAACCGAATACGCGGCTGGTGTGAAGCGGGTTGAGCAGCTGAAGATAGACAAATGGAATCGACAGGCAGAGGTCACAATGGGTGAAGTGAGGTGGTTGGAGTTGAAGGCCGTCCTTGAAACTCTCATTCCCTCGTCGCCTTAGGATTATTGTAGACATTTCGGCCAATTATTTTTGTCCCCCCCTTTTTATGAATTTAATGAAATGAACTTCTACTCCTTCATCTCCCATGTGATTGGATAGTATTTCTTTAAAAACTTCCCATTGATTAGTAAGCTATGAATAAGGCCGATTCGGTCTTTGAGATGATATGCCCCCTTGCCGAGGACTTTATGGACAATGAATGGTCCCTCCCAATTCGACGACCATTTACCGAACTTGGGGTCTTTAACTCCCACAAGCAACACTGTTTGCCAGACCAACTCTCCTTCGCCGAACGTTTTCTGTCTGACTCGTTGATTATACACTCGCTCAGCAAGTTTCTTCTATGCCACTAATAAATTAATAGCATCAAGTCGAACCTCTTCCAAATCTTCTAACTCTTGTCTCATAGCCTGATTATATTCGGCACTAAATAAACTGCTTTGCTCAATCACCCGTAATGAATGTATACTTAACTCGACTGGCAACATCGCATCGTGACCATAAGTTAACGCATATGGGGTTGTACCTGTCGCTGTTCGAGGTGAAGTACGATATGCCCATAAGGCTTCATTCAACTTCAGATGCCACATACCAGGCCTTTCTTTTATCATTTTCTTAATAATGCCGATCAAAACCTTGCTACTCGCCTCGACCTGTCCATTTGCCTGTGGGTAATAAGGAGTAGACTGCTCGAGTCGAATCTTCAAACTTGCCGTGTATTCTTTAAACCTATCGGCCGTAAAGATCGTGCCATTGTCAGTAATGATGGTTTCTGGTACGTCGAATCTAGTCACAATATTTTCTTCCACAAAATTGCAAACTTCTTTAGACGTTAACTCGGCATATGACCTTGCCTCGACCCACTTGGTGAAATAATTGGTTGCCATGAGTATCCATGCATGCTTCGCTACCCCCGAGGACGGCGTAATTTTACCGATCACATCCATTGCCCACCCTCTAAACGGGCAAGGTTTAGTGACTGAATGAAGTAATTCAGTCAGGACTCTCTGTAAAGGCCCGTGAATTTGACACCCCACACACCGTCGTGCATACTCAATACAATCTCTCAAAATGCTCGACCAGAAATAGCCGTGCCTGCGAAGCAACCAACGCATCTTTCGTCAGGATTTATGAGCCCCACAAATCCCTTTGTGTATTTCGGCGATTGCTTAGGTAGCCTCCTGTGGGCTGAGATATAATAACAATAAACCATCCTCGCCTTTTTGAAACAACTCATTCTGATATAACATATAGTTTGTGGTGTGGGTTCTTGTCCTCCAGTCGTGTTTGCTACCAGGGTTATCAAAATATTGCATAATCGGCCTTCTCCAATCATCTGGTAGTGTTTCGACGCGCAAACCTCGACAAGCTCTTCTCGTTCCAACAACGAAGGAAAGGACATTACGTGTGTATGAACGACGTAATTTCGCTGGAAAACTTGCTGATCGATCAAGGCGGGATAAGACTGTCGCAAAATAGGTATCATTTGGCTTAGCTCGCCCCCTAGGAGTTGTGCTCCGGAGGCTATTTGAGCGAGTTCATCTGCGATGGTGTTTCGAACACGGGATATGTGATTGAACGTAATACCATCAAATGAAGAACGCCAAGAACGTGGGCGGCTTGTAAATCATGAAGAACGCCAAGACCGATGATAAGGGCTTCGTATTCTGCTTGATTGTTCGTACAATCAAGGTCCAGCTTGAGAGATAAGTACCAACGGTGGCCCTGTGGAGATTGGACGACGATCTCTACGCCGGCCGATGTTGAAGTACTAGAACCATCGAAATACATCGTCCAATGATTGTCGCACGTTTCCACCATACCGATGTCAACTTCGTCGCCCCCAAATTCGTATGGAAAGGGGTGTTGAGCTAAGAAATCAGCAAGTGCCTGTTCTTTGACGGCCTTATGAGGAACGTACTGCAAGCTAAACTCAGATAATTCCATCGTCCATTTCCCGATTTGGCCTTTAACCATTGGTCGAGTAAGCATGTAGCGAATGACGTCGGTCTGGGCGATGACCTGAGTAACTGTCAGTAGCATATAGTGCCGGAGTTTCGACGCGGCGAAAAACAAAGTCAAACAAAGTTTCTCCACGAGTGAATAATTGATCTCTGGAAGATGAAGATTCCGACTAAGATATAAAATAGCCTGTTCTTGTCCTGCATCAGTGTCCTATGTGAGGAGGCAACCAATGGATTCCTCAGCTGCTGAAATATAAAGTTTAAGAGGCAGACCCCGCCGAGGATGCATTAAGACTGGTGGTGTGAAAAAACCAACCTTTATTTTTGCGAAAGCGGCTTGATGCTTGGCAAGCCACTCGAACTTGTCCGACTCCTTGAGTTTCAGTAATGTGGAGAATGTTTTCATCTTCCCGGTCGAATTAGCTATGAAACGGCAAAGAAAGTTGATCTTGCCGAGCAAGGACTGGAGTTGCTTTTTGGTCGTCAGGGGTGGAGCATCAATGATTACTCGAGCCTTGTTTGCATCCACCTCGATTCCTCGATGATGCACGAGGAAACCCAAGAAATTGTCGGCCGACACTCCGAATGCTCATTTGGCTGGATTCATCTTAAGGTTATGCCGACGCATGCGAAGAAAAGCCTATCGGAAATCATCTAAATGCGTTCAGCTATGTTTCGACTTGACGACCACGTCGTCGATATATACCTCTATGATTGTGCCAATCAAATCATGGAAGATGGTGTTCATGGCCCGTTGGTATATGGCATGACTACCCATTCGTAAGTACCGAGTGCCCCCGGGCAACGAAAAGCGGTTTTATGGATGTCGGCCTCGGCGATAAAGATCTGGTTATAATCGGCGCGACTGTCAATGAATGACAACATGTCATGATTGGCCACGACGTCAATCAACAAATCTGAAATTGGCATCGGGTATTCATCTTTGGGTGTTGCCAAATTCAAATTACGAAAATCAATGCAGATATACAGAGCCCCGCTTTTCTTGAGGACTGGTACAATATTGGCCAACCACTCGACGTACCGAGCAGTCCGAATAAACCCAGCATTTAAAAGTCGAACAAATTCATCTTTTATGCCGAGTTGCACTTCGATGGAGAATCGTCGAGGGGGTTGGCGAAAAGGTTTGCAACCAGGTTTGATGCGTAACTCATGTTTGATGAGGGCACGATCTAAACCATTAAGTAATTGACAAAGTTCAGCTTTGAAAGGTTGGGGTAACAAAGCGCTAACAAATAATGGCCAAGGATCGTCGGTCGTCCCGACATTTATTTCCTTCAATGGGTCTTTAACCTGAAGTCGACTGTCTTCGAGCTCGGCCGGAGCGGGTTGAACTTTGTCGAAAGAAAAGCAGGGGCCGTTATCCTCTTCGGCGAGGAACTCCACGAGGTTAACGCCAGATTTTGGTTGATTGGAAATAGCATACCAATGAGCCAGCAGTCGTTCCATGGTAGATGAAATCGCGGCTCGACGTTTATCCTGAACGGTATCAGACATTAAGGTCCAGAATAAGGTCAGCCAATCCGAGTCTCGCCGAATCTTGGTGGACGATTTCGGCACCAACATCGATAGCCTTATGAACAGAAATCTGCGTTGGTCGTCCTTCATCGTTAAACCCTTGTAAGGTGATGTAGCCGACGTGATCGTCAGAGTAACGCGCCTGGATCATATTAGTTTCGAAAGGCTGATTGTCGGCCGGATGTACTACGACCGTTTTGCCATCCTAAAAAACGAGGACTTGATATAATGATGAGGGAATGCAACTTGTTTAATGAATCCAATCTCGACTGAGCAATGCATTATACTCGGCCTTTGAATCGACTATGAAAAAGGCAGTCATGTGATTACGACCCGCGATGTTTACTTCTAGCTGAAGTACCTCTTTGGTCTGGGACTTGTCACCTATGAAACTACTCATAGTAACTCCTGAAGCAATTAATTCGTCATTAGAGCGACGCAATGCCTTCATGATTGTCACGGGCATAATATTGACAATCGCTCCACAATCAACAAAAACTTTGGAGATCGGGTAGCCCTTCATGTGAGCCGTAACATACAGCGGCTTCAGGTGATGGAGATTGACCGATGACGACCCAGGAAACAACTCGACGAGGGTTGCTTTGAGTGTATCTTCCTTTATTGCAGAATCAGTTTCTGCAGAAGTAACAAAGTCAACCTGCGTAGCTTTTTCGGCCACTACATCGCCATCCAAGGAGTTTGGTTGAAATGTGGTTGGCTGAAAATCGGCCGACAAAACATGAACCATGCTGATTTCCATGTTGTCAAGGACCGATGGACTCATGGGGTCATGATCTTCTTTCGTTAGTTCTTCTATTGCAGAGGTATGTTCCTGCATCACGTCTTCAGGGGTCCCCTCATCTGGTTCATTGATCTTGAGTTCATTGGGAACCGGAGCGAGGTCCAGAGCTTACGTCACAACACGGGTTTGCTCTTGATAGATGATGTGGGCATCCCTGACGTCGAGGTAAGTATTCAATAGTGTGACGCGTGCCGTTTCATCGGCTGTTAGGCCGAAGAGAGAAACTGCTGAGAAAACTTCGAAGTGATGTCATAAATACTGAAGGTCCTCTAAAGAGAAAGGAAGCTCAGCCGTGTCGATATCAATATATGGATCGACATCGAAACCGAGGACTCGAGCTTCGCGTATATGCTAAAACCTGGCTTTCAACCCGAGATCTGAGTTTTTCTGAATGATTCGTTCCACATCCGAACAAGTCAAGATGAGGTCAATAGTGTCCTGGCATGCTTTTGGCTGACCGTATAAATCATATGCGGAATGCCTTCGGTGAAACTCGCGCATATATTCCAAAGCCTCCCCGAGGAAAGGTGGATGCAAATTTCGTCAAATTTTGATTAACGGTTCCTTTACGGAGGAGGGTGGGGAAAACTTCCTATCGGCTTTTTTTTCTGAAATGTTCAAAACGAGCTTTCATCTCTCCGGGCCAAAGAAGAAGATTGATGCGTTTCTCAGCTTGCATGATAGTCGGAGGTTGTCGGCCATCGTCTTTACTGGCTTTTCTTTTTGGTAACCATATGGGAGCCGAATTCTCCTGAGCTGCTCGTCGACGGGCCATGCAATCTATTCTTTGGCGCCGACGTTTTTGTGATTTAGATAATGTGGTATACACACCGCTAGAAGAATGATACGTATACCATCGTTGATCTCGTGGCTCAGGGGGTTTAAAGGTTTTCTGAGAAGAATTCGAGCTGCGTGAACTTTGTGCATAATAGTCCTCATCATAAAATGGTGCATTGAAGTCGAGGCACCGTTTAACTGGGGGTCGCTCCACCAACTGTGTTCTAAGGCCGAGCCTATCAAAACCTCCCTGACGCAGGTTTATACTGTACAATTTCTGATGTATTCAAGTCGTAATGGGCGATCATTTCACTGCAACCTGAGATAGCTGTTTCTTCGGCTCAGTGGTGACGTTCGCCTTACACTGAGTACAAAGGACTACCGACTCATCTGCTTCCTCGACGCTAGAATCTATCATGGGCTTGACAATGGTTGTTCCAGGACTATCACTAGGTGGTGCGTTTGAAGACTAATCAATTTTGAGCCGTGGCCGAGAATTCTGCTTTGGAATGTGTTGTGGTGTGACGAACTCGGATTTTCCTTTTCCTTTGTCTCTTAGTAAGCGGGCATCCACCATATTCACTGTCGCCGTGGGAAATGGGTCAACATCGACACCCATCTTCTTGTCTGGAAACTTTAATTTTCCGTTGTCAATCCAGCTTTAGATGGCGTCTCGAAACACGATGCAATCGTTTGTTGCGTGCTTATTCGAGTTATGGTACTTGCAATATGTTTGCCTTTTCAAAATCTTCGGCCTTGGGGATATTATGCCCTGGCCGAAGCTTAATGACTTTGGCAAGTAATAATTGATCGAAGATAGCGTCAGCCTTAGTAATATCAAAATTATAGACTTTCGATGTCTTGGTAGTAGGATCTTCAATGGCCGATCGTGTCTTGACATCTTTGGAATTGACTTGAGTCAGCACCTTGCATATGTACGGTTTCTCGATTACTATCTCGGCCTCGTCTACACTGGCATAGTGGGACTGAAGGAAATATTTGTGAAAATAAGTTCATTTGAGCAACATCTTCAACATGCAATTAACAATTAAAGGCGGAATCATGTTTGTATGCACTCAAAAAACAAAACTTTACCCATGAAATTCAAAGCCTA
>JADOBS010301122.1:0-11588 GCA_015708375.1 Cydonia oblonga
CGTTCCGTTCCGTTCCGTCCCGTTTGCGTACCAAACGCTACCTAAGGTACCGTTTGGTACGCAGACGGGACGGGACAGGACGGAACGGATGTTCCATGGATGATGTAAATATTGAAAAAAAATAAGGGGAAATTTTGTCTTAAAATGTTATAAATTTGTGTTCCACGGATGTGGAACGAGTCATTCCAGGGGGAGAGGTGGAACGAAAAATCACCCAAATTTCGTTCCATGGGACAATCTGTTCCACGGTTTTTAGGTGCACCAAATGTGGGACGGAACGTCTCGTCCCACTGCGTTCCGTCCCGTCCTACATACCAAACGGTACCTTAAGACCCCATGGTCCAAGAAAATGGTCACCTTTCCGTTGTAATCCAACAGTAGTTAGTGGTTTAACTTTTGTTGTTGATTGTTGGACTAAGATCAAATAGTGGGTGACCTAATTATAGTGAACAATGAGGTCGAGGAGAACGAGACTCTTATAAATTTGGGCCCTTTAGTAGGAGATGTAGAATTCGAATGTAAAAATCCACATTGATTTTGTGACTAAACCTTTTCTTGTCGTAAATGTATGTGATCTTGTTTTATTTCATTCACAAGCTCTCTCAAATATTTTGCTGTTCATTTCTTTTGCTGGCATATTGTTTCTTAATTTTCTTTCTTTTTGATACATTTGAGGGTCCAAAGGCCCAAAACAGCAAAAACTAAACCAGATACTACCGGGCCTAATACTTTTACTTTTGTGGGTACTGTCAGGGTTCGTTTGGGTTGGATCTTCTAGTTTTAGTGGTAAATTATACAATTGAGTTTAAGGCTCATTTAGTAACCGTTTGATAACAATTTCATTTTCAGTTTGAAAATTATATTTGTTTATAAATTCTCTTGGCAGGTGGGTAATACCTGGAGTAGCTATTTATGACCAGCTCGATAAGGAATTACGTGAGCTTTTGGGGATACTGAAATCTTGTTTGGTAACTAATTCCAGTTTTTAATTTTTTAAAAATGAAAAATACTTTATGGAGTTTTCAAAATTTGGCTTGAGTTTTCGCTTTTTGGTTTTTAGTTTTCTTTTTAAAAAAAAATTAAAAGTAGTTACCAACTTACCGATAAGATTTCAGTTTTCAAAAAGTGAGTGAAATCCAAAAAATGAAAACAAAATGATTACCAAATAGCTTCCTAGCAGTATAGCTCACAATGCATGCTGCCACGCTTTTGGAGCAATATTACTATTCTAAATTACACTAAGGCCTTCTACAGTAGGCCGGAAAAAAGTGTGTTACACCAATATTTTGAGCATGGGGGAATCACCCTACAGCGGGCCGGAAAAATTTGAATGTGATACCAATACATTAAACTATGATAGTGGTAGCTATAACATAAATGAGTTGGGCCCCACTACTTTCTGTGTTATACTTTTAAAGGGGGGGGGGTATTTTAGCTTATCATTATAAACTATGGTGCATGCTCATCATACATCTAATAATTTATCACGTTTCCTTTTACTTAACCTTGATTAATTTTTCGTTGAGTCGAAAGGACTAATTCTAATCAAATGGTGCTACATTTTGTCATTCACTTTGTGATTTTGTACTGTTGGTGGAAAAAAGGGGTCCAAAATATAAGAAAGTTGAAGACATTGCTTTGGAGGATGGTTGGGTAGTTAGAGCATGCTCAGAAGATGGCATATATGCTTGGTTGGTGTCGGTGGGCAAAGAGACAATGATCTCTTGGCCATGTCATAAAGACGCACCATTTTGCATGTAACATGATTACTGACAACGAGCGGGCGGAGTGGGAACGAGGATGAGGATTAGGAGGGCCGACCGACAGTATGATGGGGTCGCTCGACCATACACTTATGGGTTGGATTGGACTCCTTCATTATGTTGCTGCTTATTTCACCTCCTTCTGTGAGTTTTCTCACTGCTCGGTGCCATGGTTTATTATGCTTGTACTAAAAAATCAGACCAAATAAATAAATTAACATATTTAAAGATGATCAGTATTAAGCTCGTATTAAAGATCTTATTAGAGTAAATTCAATGGTCTAATTTTCATACATAGTAACTAATTTTACACCACACTAAAATTATGCATAATTTAATTTTGTAAAATAGTATGACTCAAAGTTAGTGAACTCACTCTAGCTTGGTAGCTTCCACCGCCTATCTAGGGTTGAATCCTGGGATTTGAGGGCGGACTTAAAAAGCTTTAGGTTGGCATAACAAATAAAGAGTGTCGAGAAAAAACACATACCCCTCACTTTTGGAAGGTTCGGGACTTGTATAACAATAGTGCTATAAGAATCAAACTTAAGCAGTGTGATTTCTATATGTAGGTATTACACTCACCTAATAATCCGAGCCAAAATAGCAAATTTTCAAGCAAATTCATGTCGTATTAATGGATTCTGTACACCATAACACTCTTACCAGTTCTAAAAGAAAATTGACAAATTTGTGTCGTGGTAACTGGTCATGTACAGTGCACAATGTCACGGTTGGGTTACTTCAATTTTAAGTGTTTGCGTGTGTTTATGAACGGGTTGGTTTTGTGAGTAACTCAGTTGGGTTTTTTATGGGCAAGTAAAGGATTGGGGTTGGGTACAGGAAGTAATTAGTTAGCAAAACCTGAGGGGGGAGTAAGTTGTGTTTCGTCAACTCACTCCCATCCAATACTCTGCCATTTGGTGTCCAGAATTTAAGCTCAATTAGACATACTTTTAAAATGACTGAAAACGTTTTTTTAGTGAAATTCATTTTAGAAAGAAGCACCAGATATGTGCGTCTTGCAAAAAACAATTCAAATGTTTTTTCATGATCCACTTAGATTTTTACTAAGGATTGGTTTCAAAAACATTTTCACCAACATCGCTTTCAATTATGTTAAAAACACTTTCAAACGAGCCCCTTAATTAGATGGATAACTTAACTATATTTAAGATATGTTGAGTAATAAACAAAACCAATTGTGTCCAATTTAAAAGTTCTTTACTTATAAGTGAGATGTCTTAAATTTATCTCAATAATCGCAAATACCAGTTACAAAATACTCCATTAGTGTTTAAATTGTACAAATATTACCAGCCATTTCATCAATTTATTTCTTCCCTAGAAAATAAATGCAAGCAGCCAATAATACAAAAGGTTAAGGGAAAGGATAGAATTGCGTGCAAAGCATGTTAATTCCAGCAGGAAATTTGGACTTTTGGCCATCCATTTCTGCATTAATTCCAGGGGATATGTTGTGTTATATATAATATACACACACACATATTGTGATGCTTACACATGCTTCACCCGTTAATCACTCTCTTATAATTTCTATTTTAATTACTGTGGATCGATGTGGCTCTTTAATATTTCTTCCTTCTGTTTGCCATATACTCCAACATCATCATAATCAACATCCCATAGATTCAGATTTCAGACTCAACATGTTACACGCTTATTCTCAATGACGTGTATCAATCTATGTATGTGTGTGTTTATATATATATATATATGATCATATATATATATATATATATATGTATATATATATGATGATAATATGTAAAAGAATAAATAAGTTTAAATAGGGCATGTTCGGATTGTTTATGTAGAAAGTTTTCCGCTTGTAAGTGATTTTATTAGAAGTGTTTTAACTAGAAACATGTTGAATCACATGTTAGATGTTTTTTTGAACAAAAAAATTTACAAAACTTTTTTGTCAAACATTATCAGAAAAATGTTTTAAACCTTTTCAAAAGCAGTTTAGAGCGTAACTTTTTATACTTTTGTTACATTGATGAAATGAGAGACATAGAAAGAGGGAGAAACATGTGGAATATTATTAAATGGGTGTTGACCCCATCATTGCAGAAGAAATGGGCCTAAGGTATTTCCAAAGGCAGATACGTCAATACAAGAATTGATGCTTCAGTTCATGATTGAGGCAATGGTCGATACAAGACAATACTCAAACCAAAAACCAATTAGCCCAAGAGAAGCCAGCGCATGGCATCAGTGTGGTAGTGGGGCTGTGAGGACCAACTCTTGGGATAGTTTCTAACCAATTTGAGTGCGCTATGGTCTCTGGCACAGAGACATACGTGGAAGATTTCAGACAGTTCATGTATTTGGAACTTATAACGCATAAACAATCGCATACGAAGAAGATTAACGGTAGCACGTTTCATATCTGGACGATTGATTGTAACATTCTTCAAACAGTTGTTCTACGCGAAGAAGCATTCCATTTGCTAATATTGTAGGTGATAGCTGGCCATGTTCAACTGGAGGAGGAGCACCCACTCCACTTGGCACTTGCTCTTAGCAGGCAGGTTTGCATCTAAAGGCAATGCATTGTCCTATTTTGCCAACTAATCTTGTCAGCAATCCCACATTGTGTGTTTCTCACATTATTGTTCACATATTTGTGGTTCCTACAAAACTTCTTAACCCAAAGCTTTGTTTTACATTAGTACATATATGTATGTGTATATATGTGCATACTTTCTTCTCCTTGGTTTTTTTTTTTTTTGGGGTCATGGATATATACCTTTGGTTCTCTTTTTCTTTTTCCTTTTTTTTTGTTTAACAAAAGGTTGAACCCCATAAATCTAGACTTGCTTGATGAAAGCTTTTCTTAATTTAGATCAAATTTAGCAAATAATACACATTGCTTAAGTTATAATGCGAGGTAAGTCATTGATTGGTCTAAACATGAAGCTCACATTACACCAATCAAACAGTTATTAGTCATTTATGCATGTGTGAGAGATGCATAGTAATGCAATTTGTGATATGAAAAAAAAAAACCTAAAATGTAATTAAAAGTTTTTCTGCATCAGTATATTGTATCTCAAAATGGAGAGATTCTCTCATGTAACCAGTTTACTATGTGTCATTCATTTTTTAAATCATTAATAATAAGTGACTTCTTAAACATATGACAATCGGTTATTAGACTATAACGCTACAAAGTCTAAAAACAAGTTCCATGAATTTTTCCTTAAAATGGTAGTCTTTGAGAGAGTAAAATGATGCATTTGAGGTGAAAGCATGTTTTGAAGTGTCGGCAATTTTGTGATTAACTCCAACATATCACATACCTTTATGACCAAAAAATTAAATAATTGATTTTCTTACGATAGCATATTTTTATAAAGTTGCACATGTTCTAGTAGATACTTGCATCAGTGTACATACATTAGTTGTCTTTTCAACTTCCCTACATTATAGATTTGGGAAATATAGAAAAATAATTTAAAGTAGGGTGATCTAAATTTAAAGTCCTTTAATCAAATAATAACAGAAAACATAAAAATAATTGATTAATTAGACCCCCTACCCAAGAAAAAATCAATTAATCTTTTTGCTCTTTTTTATATGGTATCCTCATCAAGTAATTAAATGTAATGCTTAAACCATTACACACAGTTGTTTTTAATAGAATTTCACTTAGTGGTGGATTGTTTTGGTGGTTGAAGTCTTTCTCTTCAACCCGCTAAATCTTAGATAAAACTCTATCTTCCGCTTTTAGTGTAGAATATTGCTTGTAAGAAAAATAAAATAGCATTTGGCTTAATGGTAGTTATTTTTACTTTGTTTGAGAAAGTCTAAAGTTCAAATCACACATATAAAAATGAAACATTTTTTATGTTGAGTTCGATACTTAGTTATGTTTTGCTCCATTATGATTCCGCATCTCTGCTGTGTGTGTGCTCTATCTCGTTGTAATAATATTTAGTCTTATTGTTTGTCAGAAAAAAAAAATCGATAATTCTACTTGACCGTACAAAAACTAACACACTTCTAGACATACTCTTTAATAAAAATGAACCCACTATTGTATGTAGAACCTATTAAAAAGTGTCGACATTATTAACTTTTTTTACTGGTAGTGCTATCCACATACCCTTTTTTAATTTTTATACTTTGATCTTGTTCAATTCATTCGATCCATGACTGAAAATTGAGAAAGATGTGTGGGAGATGAAAATGGATAGCACCACCGAATAAAAATTATATATTTAGGCTTGTTGCTCAGCAACTCCATATCTGTTGTTAATTGTAAGTATGGTGACTCTCAGTTGATCAAAAGTTTGATGAAAGATGGTTGTTCATCCAATTAATCAGCCCATTGTACTTTTGCCTTCAAAGTTTCAAAAAACTAATTTACCTAATTAGACAATTATTGATAACTTTTCAAGTTAATTAAAAAAATTGCTTCTCTAATAAACAGCTTTAATCTCTCTTTAATATTAACTTTATCTAAACTATTATTATTGTTACAGCACCTGCATTGGGGCGAGGTTATTATATTGCCTGCAGGTCTCCGAGACAATCATTGGTGCAAGCAAGGAAAAAGTTTAAGACAGATAATGACCCTTGAAGAACAAGTAATCCCTAAACCGTGGTTAGCTACTTTATAATTTTAACCTATTTTCTCAAAAATTAAACTTATCATTTGATCAGTTAATTACTTAAACACAATGAGAAATTTTTAGTTATGACGGAAACACGAATGGTACACCATGTGTTTTTATGCAAATGGTGGAAAATTTTAATTTTTAAGTTATTAACATTTTAACACACATAACTCACCATTTATATAGGAACACGTAATGTACCACCTCGTATGACGGTCACATTAAAAAATCTCTCAAACACAACAAGGCAGTAAAGGTGAACATTGAGAAGATGATGAGTATCATCATTGAGTATAAATTTATGATTGAGACAAGGCACGAAAAGTGTTTTAAATGTTCTAGAGTGTCCTTCCCCACTTATGACACACTTGTCCTAAGTGTTCCCCACTTGTCACAAGTGTTGAAATTAAATTTGCACATCTCCGTGAGTAATGAAGATGCCCAAACTTGTTAACTTGTAACTAAACAAACTGCCATAAGCAAGCTAAAGACAGGGCTAGGCCTCTGGAGGGTGATGTATGTTAGTCAAAGGCTCTCTAACGGTCAAATTAGTAAGCAATATTAAGATTCAAGCAGTGGGAAAAAGAATAAGTATGCAGAGATTGCGTTACCATAAATGAACCCTACAAAGGTGTATTTATATCAGTCGAGGACATGACCTTTTAGGATAATAGAATCCTTATTAAACCGGGAGATCCCCAAATGATATCTAGGACGTAATAGATATTGCATCCTCTTACAGAGTGTGATTACTTGTGGCACACAAATCCTTAGTGTGTAAGGACTTCAAGGTTATAGGAAACTTGTTGATTCCTTCCTGGATTAGGTTCCTGAATCTTACGGAACAAGCATGCATGGTTTATCTCAACAAAGTCGATGGGCTTCACCTGTTGATGCCAGAACAAGATGATGCTGGCATTACTGATCCATTTATTCAGCTTTGCAATGGAGGTTATTGGGTCCATGATCAGACTTCTAAGGTACACGTATTCTGGTCCAACTTATTCCGACCCCGGAAAAATCATTGGTCTCACAATTTCCCTTAACTAGGCATTTGAAATCACTTATTCCCTATGAAGATGGGGCAGTTACCCAAAGACCATGTCTTTCAGAGTAAGTCAGACTATGTACCGTTTTCTTCCTTCAGACGTGTGGCATCCTAGCTTAATTTCTTGCAAACCTTTGGACATTGAGACGTTCTGTATCCGAGCGCCCTACCTTGTGAACCGTGCCTTCAATTTCACAATGATGAGAATTTTCGCAATTGCCGCTTTCTCTAGGAAAATCCAGTCGTCGGATTCGTTGATGATGATCCGTATTCAACGACTAGCTGACTCCGAAATATTTTTTTTAAACATCTTCGGATCTCTTATTCGACCTCTACAAAAAATCGCCAAACTCTTTCGAAAAGGTCTTGAACTTTCCTTCTCCAAATCAAGTTTAAAATTTCAGTTATGTCCACATCTATTTGCTCAATTTCTTCAAATACTTTCACCCGAACCAATGGTTGCACCTTCAAACGAACTTCCAGCTCCTGCCGTTAACTACGATTCTCAGATCGAGCCTTCAATGGTGAGGGTATGAAGTGAGGAAGAAGCGAAAGTTTTTGTTAGACTTCGTTAACATCTTCTGCATGATTGCACTGTCAAATGAGAAGGTCGACATGACGACCAAAATCCTTTGTCGAAACCTTCCAATCCCAAGCGTCCATGCATTAGAATCCACCCCTAATACTTGGACCTGGGTTTGAAGTTTTCGTTTTTTCCCTTCTTGCAGCAAGTGTTGAACTGCTTCGATATTGCTTATCTGCAACTTAACTCCCATGTCATTTCACATCCTTACCTGCTTCGAGCTTCTAAACGACTAGTATGAGGCGGAACTGGGTATCCAGGAATTTACCATCCACAAGAGCTCCGATACTTATTACTTCTTTCAATCAAGACCCAGTGTTAGATGGCCCGCCTATATAACTGAGTTGCCACGCCACAACAAAGACTAGTACAAAGATGTCCTAATTGTAGATGAAAATTGGGAACAATATATGTCCTGACTCAAAATTCAAAATATTCCATCCACCGGCCTCAGTTGCAACAACAACATCATAATTATCAGCTAGTGTCGCCCTTAGTTAATTGATACAGCTTTCAAAATTATTCCTTTCGAACACTAGAATTGAAAAAAACTCATAGCTCTAGAGAAAACAATGGAACATGGGTAGGATGCCATAATTGATTTATGCACCAATCATCCCATCAAAATTCTATCTTAGAGCGAAGAGGATGCTAAATACTGGAAAGATCTGGTGAAAGTCCCAGAATCCCGAAGGTTGAAGAAGAAGAAATTGAAACGTTGTATAAGTGTCGCAAAGAAATTCGTCAGCACAAATCTTCTGAAAAGAAAATGAACAGATCGGAGAGCCCCAATGCTTATCCTGCTGATAAATTGTTGGTAATCTAAGATGCCACTTCCTTTGAGTTGGGCCTAATCACCTACAAGCAGGGAGGAAACCTGATGACCAAGGACGAAGTAGTGCCAGAATTATGCAGGGACAAGAGTTTCACTGATGCCCCTTACTTCTAAATACTTTCACTTGTTGGCGCAAAGCGACAACAATAGCAAAACCAACAGCAACAACAATAACTATGACCCGTTAACTAAACAAGAGTCATTAACTAATCAGGTCGTTATTGGTTTACTTGTGTTGGGGCCCAAAAATGTTATACACCAATCCAACCAAGTGTCAAGGCCCAATTGTCATGCAAAGTTTTCATTCAAGCCCAAACATATGCCAATGTGCGAGATCGATTACAAAAATGCTATGCCATAATAATAAAGCCGAATATCTAAATAAATCACTCCATACTCATGCTTATTCATCATGCCAAGCTTCCTCATGCTAGTCACTATTCATGCTAAGCCTAAGTCACATATTCGAAGCTTGTTAAGTGAATTGTGGTGTGGATGGTTATGAAAAGTTATTGGGCCTAAGCGGAATCAGGGTTATGGAAGACTTTGGGTTGCTTGGGGGCCTAAGGATCCAAGTCCATACCTTTTGTATTTCACGTGGGCAAATATTGAGAGAGAACTAGCCTAGTTTACCTCTTTCCTTAACAAGCCAACCCTCTTAGTTAGAATTGAACTAGATTACTGCATTAAATGCATGCTAACCCAGTAAGTCATGCATTTAATGCTTACCTTCCCTTCCCAACTTACACAGATAACCAACGCGCTAAAGCCGTGAAATGCGCTACCAGAAGTAACGTATGCGAAATGGTAGCTTGGGAAAGTCGCACCTCATGAAGAAGCATAATGCAGGTCTTAACAGTGCAACTACCTTACACCAAAAGGAAAATAAATATGAGGGCTAAAGAGAAAGGAAGGGGAAGACCAAGCCATAAATGGAGATTCCTTTAAAGCCTAGAGGAGAACCCTTCATTTACAAAATGAGGGAGAGAAGCCATTAGAGGGAAGGGTAACACAAAGAGATATAAAGGAACGTAGGAAGAGAGAGCCACCTAGGAAACAAGCGTAGAGAATTCCATTTAGCCTAGAAACATACTTCAAGACTCAAGAATGATCATCCATGCTACCTTAGTAATTCCCACAGTCTTCCATTAAAGATCCTAACCATTAGAAGCCTTGTTACTACCTTAGGAAAACCCAAATCATCCAGCCAAGAATGCCATGTAACAATGCAAACCCCTTTTTTCTCATGTTAAACTAGTAATCTTCTAGCTTTCACACCACACTTCACTTGAGCAAGTCCTTATCTTGATCAATCATGTTATCTTTGAGTTGTTGATATCACCGGGGTATTTCCTAAGACAAGCCAACTCTTTCGAGAGATTCCGGGACTTGGTATGAATCCGAACCAAGGGAAACAAGAGGACGTTCTCAGAGCCCAAGTCCGTCTCGACCTAAAAGTCCCCTCGAACAACTTGTTAAGATAACGAGTTTGACAAGATACGACTTGTTAAGATAACGGATATGACATAAAAATGACACAAATTCAAAAACCATGACCCGTTTGCCTGACGTAAGGCTGGTTTGGTATTGATGTGCTTTAAAAAAAAACTGCTTCTACTGTGCTGTGAGAATAAACAGCTGTGAAATAAAGCAACAAAGTGTTTGGTAAATTTTTTTGTAAAAGTGATTTTGGAAAAAAAAAAAAACACTGTTATAGCGTTTGGTAAACTTTTATGTATACAGTTGTGACTATGTAAAATGACCAAAAAAGGTATAATACTAGATGTACCATTATTTTAATTTTCTTAACAAATAAATGATAGGAAATATAATACAATAATTATCTAATATAACTTATTTTTTTTATTTATAATTTTTTATTTTAATCTCTCTTTAGAATTCTAGAAGCATCACTCTCTGTTGCTAATCTAACCTATCATCTCCATCATTTTCACCGTCCAATTCTCATGCAACCTCTCCTCCCTAAATTTCTCCGTCCTCACTTCTATTTTCTTCGTCACCACCTCCACAACCGCCACCCAATCGCCAAAACCGCCTCAATTTCTCTCCTGGGTTTCTTTCATTTTACCATTTTGCCATAAAAGATAGAAGATTTAAGATTTAAGATTGAAGCTTGAAGGTTTGAAGGGAGCTAAGCTCAATTTGTAGATAATCCGTGCCTATAATTCAAATCCCCACTCTTCCAAACAGAGGACGTTATTAATGGATTCAAATACTCACCAACCCAGTTGCACCAACCAATTCTAGGTAGCTCAGAATTTGCTCCGAGCTCCCTCCTCACCAATTTCGTCGATGAGGTGTGACTGGCTTGGGGTGGATGGGTGTGGTTGATGGATGGAGGGGGCGATTCTCACTCAGATTCTGGACTGGTTCTTGCTCAGTTTCTGGGTTGATTCTCACTCGGATTCTGGGCTTCGATCCAATCGGAAAATTTTCAAAAATGGTTTCTCAAAAAGATTGAATCTTTTTCTTATTTGTGTATTTGGAGGATCTGGAAGGAGAATAGGGATGAATGTTGGTGTAGTGGTGGTGGTCGGTGTTGAGCAAGGAAGAGAAGTGAGACGCGAGGGGTGAGGGTAGGATCACCATTTGAAAATTTTCATTAAAGGTTACTGTTCAACAGTATTGCTGTGATAAAAAACTGGTTTTTTAAAGCAGCAACTAGCTGCTTTCCATTTTCAGCCGTTTC
>JADOBS010301123.1:0-11589 GCA_015708375.1 Cydonia oblonga
TTGGTCACACTTATGCTTGTTGCCTACAAGGAACGTTACATTCTCCAAATTGTTGGCTCAGGTTATCAAGCTCAAGGATTACCACCTTGATTATCTAATCAAATATATTCGATTGGATAATGATGGAGAATTCACATCTAAAACTTTTGATGACTATTGCATGTCGGTTGGGGTTGAAGTTGAACATCCAGTACCCCATGTTCACACCCAGAATAGCTTGGCAAAGGCATTCATTACAAATGATTACTCAATCGTTGGTCATACGTACCAAGCTTCTGATCGCTGCTTGGGGCCATGCAATATTGCACACGGCCATGTTGGTCTACCTGAGGCCTGTTACAACCCAACCATATAATGCCTTTTAGTTGGTTACTGGATATGAACTCGACATATCACATCTGCATGTTTTTGGTTGTGCGGTCTATGTGCCGATTTCGCCGCCCTTACATACAAAAATAGGGCTTCAGCGAAGGATATGAATCTATGTCGGATATGATTCTCCTTCATTGATTCGTTACTCAGAACCCTTGATAGGCGATCTGTTTACCACTCGTTTCACAGATTATGACTTGTATGAGACAGTCTTCCCGTCGTTAGGGGGAGATAAAAACGTCAATGTTCCTTAAGAACGACACGAATTATCGTGGACGGCTCTCACTTTGTCTCATTTTAGATCCCCGCACCGCTCAGTCTGTGACTGAAGTGCGGCGTATATTAGATCTCTAGAGCATAGCTCATAGCATGCTAGATGTTTTCACCGATCTAGCACGAGTGAAAATATCACATATTCCAGCTATGAATGTGCTTGCAAAGATAGATGTACCAAATGTAAGACAGACTTTCTTCTGGAGGCTCGGGATGCCACTTTGGCCGATCTACGTACATTAGCGACTAGAGGAAACCCACGGCACAAGCACCTGAAAAGCTTATTGTGAATCCGACTGTCGCATACTCATTCTAACTAACTCATGAGGAAATTCTAGATTACAAAATCGTCCTTGAAGAGATTAATCCACCTCTCGAAAATCATGAGATTTCGGTCCATTATGCTAGCTTGAATGATGCTTGGTGTAGAAATGAGATGATCGTCAACGACGCATTAGCATATGCAGTAACTACTGAGAACATGTTGAAGGATGACATTGAACCCTGTTTTTAGTTGATGAATGTCGACGTAAAACTGATTGGTTAAACCAGAATAAAACAATCCAAGTCGAACTCGATTCGCTTGTGAAACGTAAGGTGTTTGGACCTATAGCTCATACTCCTCCACATGTGAAGCCCGTTGGCTACACATGGATTTTTGTACAGAAATGTAATGAGAAGAACGAACTTGTGCATTACAAAGCTCGTCTTGTTGTACAAGGCTTCTCACAACTCCCTGGGATTGACTATGATGAAACTTATTCACCCGTTATGGATGTGATTACTTTTCGCTACCTTATTAGTTTGGTAGTTTCTGAAAAACTAAGTATGTAGCTGATGAACGTAGTAACTACGTATCTCTATAAGGATCTTGATATGAAAATTTATATGAAAGTTCCTAAAGGACTTACATTAACTGGATCAAATATTTCCAAACCTCGGAACACGCTTTCAATTCAGTTAAGGTGTTCACTTTACGGTTTGAAGCAATCCGGAAGAATGTGGTATAACCATCTGAGTGAGTATTTGATTAGTCAGGGATATGTGAACAACAAACTATGCCTTTGTGTGTTCATTAAGAAGTCACATTCCGGTTTTGCGATTGTTGTAGTATATGTCGATGACATAAATCTCATCGGAACTCTTGAAGAGCTCGCAAGAACTGTCTCACACCTGAAGTCGAAATTTGAGATGAAAGATCTAGGAAAGACTCGATACTGTCTCGGTCTTGAGATAGAGCATTGTTGGGATGGAATCTTAGTACATCAATCAAACTACATCCAGAATGTGTTGCGCTGCTTTAACAAGGATAAAGCGAAGCCTTCGAGTAGTTTTACGGTCGTTTGATCACTAGATGCAAAACGACATCACTTCTATATGAAGGAGGATGATGAAGAGATTTTGGAACCTTAAGTTCCTTATTTAAGTGCGATAGGCGCTTTATTGTACTTAGCTCACTGCACTAAACCCGACATATCATTCGTTGTTAATCTTTTGGCAAGATACAGTAATGCAACAACACACAGACACTGGACTGGTGTTAAAGATATCTTTCGTTACCTTAAGGGTACTACGGATATGGGCTTAAATAATCCTTACGGATCCTCGAGTGATGTTGTACCCCTTTATCTCAAGTTGATTCTCGCCTTGTTAGTTATGTCGACGCATGATACTTATCTGATCTGCACAAGGCATATTCTCAAACGGGTTATGTCTTTACCGTTAGAGGCACCGCAATCTCTTAGAGGTCAACTAAACAGACCTTAGTTGCCACTTTGTCTAACCATGCTAAAATTCTAGCCCTAAAAAAAGTAGCTCGAGAATGTTTTGGCTGAGAGCAGTTGTGGGCCATATTCAAAGCTCATGTGATCTTTACCTTATCGTTAACGTCCCGACGACGATATATGAAGACAATGCAGTATGCATTGAACAACTCAAGAATGGTTACATTAAAGGAGACAACACCAAGCACATTGCATCGAAGTTTTTCTTCTCATATCAACAACAAGAGCATCAGACGATTGAAGTCACGCAAATCCATTCACAAGACAATCTGGCCGACCTCTTTACCAAATCACTACCGAATGTGATGTTTTAGAAGCTTGTTCAAGGAATTGGTATGCGTAAACTTTTTGAGTTGTAACATTGCTAGTTCTTTTTTGGAATTGTGTCAAACTCAGGGGGAGTATCCTGAAGTATACTTACTTGATCTTAATGTACTTTTTTCCTACGATTAAGAGCATTTTTCCCACTGGGTTTTGCTACCAACGAGGTTTTGACGAGGCGCCCACCTTAGGTTGATCATATCCCTGATGACGTCCCGTAGAGGTTTCATTTGACTTTGCATTTCTCATGTATTTTTCCTTAGACTATGGATTTTGACCATAGCCTTAGGGTTTTTTGTGAGACTTAGTTCCTTATGCAAGTTCCTACCTTATTTGAGAATAGCGTGTTCCCATAATCAGTGCCAACAAGTCGACTTCCTCAACCTCTACATGATATCGAATCTACTTGAGTATTTACACACTCAAGGGGGAATGTTATAAACTTCTTATTTAAGTGTGATTGTGTAAATCTTAGATTAGATTTGATTCTAGTTATTCTTTCCTATTAGGACTTGTATTCCTTGGAGGAGAATGATTTCTTCTATCTCTTATTACTAAAAATAAAGGCACTGCATAGGGGAATAACAATGTCCTATACATAACCATACAAACGCATATCTCTCTATTATCTCTCTGTGCCGCCGACCCTCTCTCTCCTTGTGTTATTTTCTCCCCAAGGCTTATTTTAAGCCAAAGATTAGAGATAGTTTGAGGGGGTTTTAAAGCTTAAATTTTAAGCTTTATCACTTGGGTTGGAGATGGTCTTAGAGCTTTGGTATTTTAACTAAAAACTTGTGAGTACAAGTCCATGAACATTTTATAATGTGGAGCAATGTTTATTTTTTATTTTTTGTAATCAACATTAAAACTTTCGTCCAAAATAAATTATTTTAGGGGAGCTATTAAGGGACTAAAGATTTTACATTGTCACCTGAAAGGACCATTGTTTAATGTTGTGAAAAATTTCAAGGACCAATACTCATATTTTTTGTTTAACATGGATTTGTTAGTGTACTTAGAACACAAATCAATACACTATGTGTCATAATACAAGTGGATGGACGATTGAACAAAAAAACTTTTCTCTACTTAGAAACTCTTGTTCCGAGCATATAAAAAATCTCACTTAGTTTATAGACTAGAACTCTAATTGGGTCAAAGTTCAAAAGGACGTTCCAATTTTCTCTTCCCAATTTTTTTTTAAAGGGTAAATCTCAGTTTACTACCCTCAAGTTTCGTGGTTTTCAAAATTTAGTACATGAAGTTTTTTTCGTCCGAGAGTCATACCTAAATTGTTAATTTTGGGATAGTCTCATACATCCGTTAGTCTGGCTATTAAGTCACCCGTTAACTGATGACATGATACCCATATGGATAATGACTAGGTGCCACGTGTCATTAAGGGGTCCACGTGGAAATTAAAAATTCAAAAAAAAATTTCTTGCCCAAATTTAAAATATTAAAATAATTAATTAAATAAAAGTATTAAAAAATAATTTTTTTAAAAAAAAAAGCCCAGAACCTCTTTCGTCTTCCCCACCCGACACCCCTCCACCCTTCACCCACCGACACCCTTCCCTTTCCCTGATACCCACCCTTACCACCAAGCATTTTCTCCTTCCTCAAAATCCCAGCCCCTTCCCTTCCCCCAAAATTCCCTCTATCTCTTCTCTCATCTGTGTCAAACAAAGGACCGAAGGAGTCGGCAAGAGGCCCGAAGTTGATATTGAGAAGGAACGAGGAGGTCGTACAGAATGTCGAGCACGGTGAACAAATGACTGAAGGAGTCGGCAAGAGGCCGAAGTTGCGTAACAGAGTGTTAGGGTGGTTGTGGTGGAGCTAAATAGCTGCGAATTCAAAAGCTTCACAGTACCTTTTCGATCTGTCAATCCGCATGAAGAGAGGTTGAAGATGAGCTTGAGAATGGTGAGAGGATCGTGGGACCAGGCCAATGAGAGTTGCTGCGGAATATAGTTAAACATTTTGGTGTGATACTCCTTCTCCGTCTCTTCATGTTCATCACTGTAATCGCTGGGTCATTGTGTGACGTTGAAAAACAGATCGAGGCAAGGGTTGCCATACGCCTTAAAAACCTTGTTATTCTTGTTATTTTTCTTCCCCCGAATCTCCGTATCCACGTCGACAACAACAGCAGCCGAAACCAGATTGGAAGTAGCCATTGTTCTTCTTCTTCTTCTTTTCATCGTTGGGATTATTGAGCAGACAGAATGTCGGACTTGATGAGCCATTGAAATAGTTGTTGGAATTGTTGTTGACCTAGTGGGTGTATTAAGGACAAGGAGGTTTCGGGTTGCTCTTGTCCGAACAACAATCATCATTAAGCACCCTTACGGCGGTGGCGGCGACGGCAAGAGCACTGATGGTGTATTGATATGAATCATCATCTTTCTCAAACCCTAACCCAAATTCAACACAAGGGTGGCTAGTAAGTGGTTAGAGTTTGGAAGATGAAAGGAGGGAGGGAATTTTGGGGTTTTGGGGGAAGGGAAGAGGCTGGGTTTATGGGGAATGAGAAAAGGCTTGGTGGTATGGGTGGGTATCATGGAAGGGGAATGGTGTCGATGGGTGAAAGGTGGAGGGGGTGGAGCCGTAGAGGGGGTAAAGGGGATGAAGGGATGTCGGGTAGGGAAAATGGAAGAGGTTCTGGTTTTTTTTGTTTTTTTAATACTTTTATTTAATTAATTATTTTCATATTTTAATTTTAGGCGAGAATTTTTTTTTTTTTTTGAATTTTTAATTTCCACGTGAACCCCTTAATGACACTTGGCGTCCAGTCATTGTCCACATAAGGGCGCCACATCATTAGTTAATAGGAGACGTAACAGCCATACTAACGGATGTTGAGACTATCCCAAAATTAACACTTTAGGTATGACTTTGGGACGAAAAAAAACTTCATGTACTAAATGTTGAAAACCGCGAAACTTGAAGTTAGTAAACTGAGATTTACCTTTTTTAAAAACTTTTTACATTTAAAAATAAGGGTTAAACTCTGTTTATTATCCTCATGTTTCGTGATTTTCAACATTTAGTACATCAAGTTTTTTTCGTTCTAGAGTCATACATAAAGTGTAAATTTTGGGACAGTCTCATACATTCGTTAGTCAAACTGTTAAGTCTTCCGTTAACTGATGATGTGGCACCCACGTGGACAATGATTGAGCGCCACGTGTCAATAAGGATCCCACGTGGATATTAAAAAATTAAAAAATTAACAAAAAAAAAATCGTTGTTCTTCTCCTTCGAACATCTTCTTCTTCTCCCTCCCATCTCTAAATCCCAGCGACCCAACATCTAAAATCAAAGCAGAACCACCCAACCCAAATCCCACGCACCCTCGCCTCATCCACTTCCAACTTCTCCTCCCGCTCATCCACCTTCTTCAACCGTGCCGCTTCCCCCTACCCCCGCCTAAACATGTTGATTGCGGCCCCCTCCGCCCAGTCTGTACGATTCTCATTCGACCGCCCGACCTCTCCCAGCCAATCCATCTTCGTCTCGCCGTGTAAGTTCCTCCACCTTCTTTTTCCTTCTTTCTCATCTTCTTCTCTCTCCAACCTTCCAAATTTGTTTCTCCAGCGGCTCCGAGTCAGAGCCAATTTAAAAATCCAATTTTTTTCCAAAAACTTATCAATCGTTTCGGATTTGAAGATTTTCGATTTTGATGAAGGAGAAATTCAATTTTACCTCTCGAAGTCCCGCTGGTTTTCTTGCATTTTCTGGGCTTTCGATTTCATTTCCCTTTGATTTTTAAGGAATGGATTTTCTGGGAATTGAAGCCACACAGAGAGATAAGAGATTAGGCGGTCTGGGGTTAACACTTCCTTCTTCCATACCCATGGAAGCATGAGCTTCCTCTACGAAGCAAAAGGCGAACATGGCCTGGGAGAATGACTTCTGAATTCACAACAATGAACAGAAACATTTTTAAATTAAACTCCACAATCATCGAATCTGAATCCGAGATCCAACAGAACCAACCGAAGAAAATTGAAAGAGTCAAAATGTAAACAGCAGGAGCTTAGTGATCCATTTGGCACCTGAGAAAATCCGAAAAAATAATTGAAAACAGATTTAGGGAAATGAAAAACAAGTAAAGATTTGTGTAGAATGGATAGAGATTACAGGGAGAAAGTGAGCGTGGTGCAGAGAGAGGTGGAGGGTTAGGTGGAGGGTAAGGGAGCGAAGCTTGTGGGATGAAGAACATTTTTGGGATGGCTGGGTTGCTCAGGGGTTAAGGAAGGGAGTAGGGAGGGACGCTTGGGGTTGAGGAAGACCAACCCTTTTTTTTGCAATTTTGTAATTTTTTTAATTTTTAATTTTTAATTTTTTAATTTGAAATATCCACGTGAAACCCTTATTGATACGTGGCGCCCAGTCATTGTCCACGTGGACGCCACGTCATCAGTTAACGGAAGACTTAATAGTTTGACTAATGGATGTATGAGACTGTCCCAAAATTTACACTTTAGGTATGACTCTGAGACGAAAAAAACTTTATGTACAAAATGTTGAAAATCACGAAATATGAGAATAGTAAATAGTGTTTAACCCTAAAAATAAACTAAAATATTACTCTTGAAAACGCAAAACACAAATCCAGAGCTGTTACATTAGTAACCATAATGCAATCACGACAAGAATGAACGGTAACAGATGCACCTAGAGACGTTTGTTGCATAGATTTACAGAAAGTCTTTGGCATTGCCTTTGGGATTCTCTTGAAACCTTGCTATCCTAAACTGCTTCAGCTCCACTCCTTCAGCCTCCCCAGTAAGCGCAAGGTCAGCCAAAATCCTCCCCACCACCGGCGACATCTTGAACCCGTGACCCGAAAACCCCCCGCCCACCACCACATCCTTCCCAAACTCCCCACCCAAAAAATCAATCACAAAATCCTCATCTGGAGTCATTGAGTACATGCACAACTGTGTAGCCACTGGTCCGCCGGAGTCAACCAAGCCGGAGAACCTCCCCTCTATCCACTCCTTCAACGGAGCCAGCGATTTTCCGGGACCCCACGGCCTCTTGTCGGGGTCACACGGGTACCCGCCATGCACGGCGACCTTGATTAAACCGGGATACTCCAAAGAGGGCGTCCCATAAATGTAGGGGTTCCCGTAGCTAGCAAAGGTCGGGAAGTCTCCTCCGATGGCAAAAGCACCCTCGTGCCCCTCCTTAATCCGCCAGTAGCACACGGTAATCTCCAACGGCTGTATCGGCAGTTCGATCCCGCCAACCGTTTTAACTAACTTTGTCGTCCAAGCCCCAACTGTCACCACACATTTCTTCCCCCAAAACCTCTCCCCTTTTGCTGTGGACACCCAAACCCCTCCTCTCACCCCATCTCTCTCCACACCCTTCACCTCCATATTATCCCTCAGAACGGCGCCGTTCTGCAAAGCAAGCGTTTGAAACATGGACACCGCCTTGGTGGGTTTAATAACCCCGCCGTGCTCCGTCACAACACCCACCCAATCCTCCGGAATCGTAACCCGACCCGAGAACTCCCGGTGCAGCTGGTCCCGGTTCATGACCGAAAACGCGACGGAGTTTTTCCGACAGCTCTCGACAACGGCCAGGAGAACCTTGTCGTTCGCCAGAGCCATGTCCAATTGGTTGGCCTTGAAGTAGACATTGTAGCCGATTTCGGACTCCGCCTGCTGCCAGAGCTTGTAGGACTCGAGGACGAGGGGCGTGTAGTAATCCTCCGAGTACGTGGCGCGAATTGTCCGGGACTCACCGTGGGAGGAGCCGCGGTGGTGGAGGAAGTCGAATTGCTCGAGGAGGAGGGTCTTGTGGCCGCGCTTGGCGGTATGGTAGGCGGTGGAGCTCCCCATGACGCCGGCTCCGACAACGATAACGTCGAACTCATTGCCCGAATATTCCATCTCTGGAAGGTGTCAGGCGATTGCGGAGGAGGAGGAATAGGACGAAGGCGGTTGTGGGAGTTTTGGAATCTGATGGGCTACTCTCTTTGGATCTGTGACTTGTTGGAATGAGTGTGAACTCGTTTTTAACGTGAGGATTTGGAGTGTGACCGGAATACGGAGCGATTAAATTTTACAAAATAACGAGATATGTGTGTTAAAGAGTTAATAACTTAAAAAAAATATTGTGTTTCTATCATAATAAAAAAAATCTTGAGGATTTGGTGAAACCCGCCAACTTGTTGCTCTGAATTTCGAGATTACCACTGATTAATTTGGTCAGAGAGTAAATTTAACTTGTGCAGTAAATTATAAACATTTACGTTGGAATTTTAACCCACAAAAACTAGAAACCAACATTTTGTACGTACAGTTAAGCATAAATTTGTCCTTCATACTATTTGGTTTATATGAGTAATGCTAGGTAAACTAGATCGTAGTATTAAATGGTAAGTAATCATATTTAAGACCTGGAAAATTTATAGAGAAAAAAAAATTAGTATATTTTCTTCCTATCTCCTCTTAATGGTGTGAATCCAAACTAAAAACTTTAATCAATGAGAACATTTATTAGTTAAGCATTGGCAAGGCCTAGTTGACCTCTACTTGTGGAGTTTTTTATATAAGTAATATTTAGGAAATGAGAATTGAACTTAAAATCTCGAGTGCAGAAATAAATGCTTCTAATTATTTAAAGCACAAGGGCATTAAATGTAAAGTTTTATCTTAGAAAGTCTGGCCACATTATAAATAAAGTTACAAATTTGAATACTCATTTGTGCATGGAAGGCCACTTCTCCCATACATAAAGTATAAGATAAAATCATGTATGCACCAAAGCTTTGAGCCCTAGTAGGCTAGTATCATAATGATCAAATTGAGATTTAATACAGAAGTCGTTATTAGCACTCTTAGATACTCATCTTACGCTCTCTGAATGCCCGATGAGCATATATAATTCAATAAGTATACAAGCTTACTTAATACTATCCCAATGAAGATTGAAATGATGTCATGGAGAGTGAACACAAACCCTTCATTTTTCAAATATCATGGCCGGCGACTTGTGCTTGAAAAGTGACTTAAGCCATTCACAACCTCTAAACAAGTCTGTCACGTAACACGTTATTATTGCATGGTTGGTATTTGCTTTGGTTGTGGAATTTTTTGTTCTCTTGGCTTCTGTCACAATCCATTATCTCATGCTACAAATAAAATACATGCCACGACTATATGGAAAACTTTACAATGTTCTTGTCTGATTTGATGTCATGTTTCATTGCTTCGTATGATTTAAAGAAATATAGTTCATGCATTTGGGGATGATTAGACTCTTCATATGATTGAAAGAGATATTTGTAATGTGTACACATGCAATGTTATGTGTCAAACACTCACATTTGAAATAAAGATTTGTGATGTACACGTACAATGCACGACGTCGGACGCATAAAACTCGATAATTTGTGACGAGTTATGTATCTTTTGATTAAGAAGAAAATGGTGACTAATGTATTTTTTGTTATTTTTTTTAGGATTATTAGGCCTGGTTTGGTACTGAGGTGATTCTGAAAAAAAACTGGTATAAAAAAAAAGCCCAGCTTTTTTGTGTTTGGTAAACATTCAGCTTCAGCTTTTTTTTCACAGTTTTGGGTAAAAAAAGCCAAAAACAAGAAGCTGCAAAACCCAGCTTCGAAAAACCAGCTTTTTTTTTACATCTGTTTTACATAAAAGTTTACCAAACACTATAATATTGCTTTTTTTTTCAAAAGCACTTTTACAAAAAAGTTTACCAAACACTCTGTTGCTTTATTTCACAGCCGCTTATTCTCACAGCACAGCAGAAGCAATTTTTTTTCAAAGCACAGTAATACCAAACCAGCCCTTAGTCTCCTCGTATGATTCAAGAACAGTTTGCTCAAGCAACGTATTGCATCAGACATGATATTACAAAATTTGATTACTTTTTGTGATGGAAAATTCTTTTATCTTGTTTTTGAGACGAGAAAAATTATATGAAATGAGCGTATAAACTCATGAGAGGTAAGTTATTTTTTCACGAGAGTGTAACCTAGTGCTTTGAAATTAGACAAGATTTGAATGGGCCAATGCTATGATCATTTTCAATTGAAATGGACAACTAGAATGTTATATAGAAAGTAGAGCTATATTCCTAAAAGCATAAGTACAAAAGAAAGGAAAAAAAAGGGAAAACGGGTGGAGCAGCCTATTTAGAACCCCATCCACTCGCAAAAGATGCAACGTATATCAAATTGGCATGTTCTTCCTCAGTGATTGTAATTAAAAAGTAGTTTAATGAATAAAATAAAATTAGTTTCAACTATGTATAATGCTGGCGCTAAGGATTGAAGAGCTTAGCGTGAAACACTAAGGAAGAAAGAAATTTTGTATCACTTCTTTTCTATTATGATTGAAATTTCATTGATGTGTTAGAAGAAAAGAATGATAGCTATACTGATTCAATGTACTCTAAAGACACCCTCAGTACCACTATTGAAGATCCCACTTCAGTTTAGTCTTAGTGAATTTTCTTTTGCTGATCCTATCTTTCGCAAGGGATAATGTTATTCACACACCTATTTTTGTCTCTTACGTGTCTTTGTTAATTTTTGGCCATTGATCTTAAACTATTCATTCAATTCGATGACCAAAAAATTAAATGGGTGTGTGAGAAGTAAAAGTGAGTGTGTGAATAGCAAAGAGTTAGTTTGTTCTACACTCCAAACTCCAAGGTTATAAAAGTACTTTGAACTAAATGAACAAAGCCACTTAGTACTACAGTCTAGTGGTATTCCTCTTCACTTATAAATGAGAGACCTTAAGTTCGATTCTCGCCAAATATGAATTTGAACCACATTATTGCTAGC
>JADOBS010301124.1:0-11593 GCA_015708375.1 Cydonia oblonga
TCGATGTCGACACGTGTCGCGCTGTGATTGGCCTCCTGGTTGGAGGGAGATTCTTGTGGATCCTTGAAGGTATAATGTTGACCGGTGCTCAGTAGTTTCGGGATTGGTCAAGTATGGTACAAACAGATACATTTTTAAATCAAAGAAAAAAGAATGTACTCATATAAGTTTAAAAATGGATTAAAAAGAAATTGAATAGATTTTATATAAAAAATGGTACATTTTATGTCACATCTCGGCCCGGGCCCCCACCACATCTTGGGCTCGATTCCACCGTAGCATGATATTGTTCGCTTTGGGCCCCGACGACGCCGTCACGGTTTTTTTTCTAGGAACTCACACGAGAACTTCCCAATGGGCCACCCATCCTGGGAATGCTCTCGCGCGAACTCGCTTAACTTTGGAGTTCCTATGGAACCCGAAGCCAGTGAGCTCCCCAAAAGACCTCGTGCTATAGAGATGGGAATATACATATAAGACTTACATGATCCACTCCCCCTGGCGATGTGGGATGTTACATTTTACATATAATAAATTGGTACATTTAAGAATGAGTACATTTTAAGATTAAAAAGTTTTACATGAATGGGTACATATAATTAGCATGTGTACATTTACCAAAATAAAAAGTACAAATAAAAAAATATATATATGGGTACAAATACAAATAAACTTTAAAAAATACGGGCACAAAAAGAAATTAATATATGGGTACAAATTAAAACTGAAAAGAAAATTGGTACAAATTAAAAATGGGTACAAACTAAAACTAAAACTAAAAATGACACACCCCGACCAAAAACCAGGGCGTGCTGGCCGTAAAACATGTATAACTTCCCAGAAAATATAATATATACTATAACAGAAATCGTACTCAGGATAAAATCCATAAGAATACCATGCCAAAGTATCTCAAGAATAAGCCATAAGTACTCCAGGTAAAATATATCAATACAAGATATCAAATCAGCCGGATCCACCTAACGTGGCATGTACGGCTGAGTCTATAGCTCATAACCAATCTCAGTCAAATCAAATTCATATCCTGCACACGAGTCGGAACCACCTATACGACAAGACTAGGTGTAATAAATACGCTCAAGTGCTAAGATCATATGAAGACTGCGAATAATAGCGAGTCACCTACGAGTCGGAACCACCTATAGTGGTTTGTACGACATGATTATGCACCTAACTTGGATCCAAGGTGAGTATGTGGTGCGGGAGGTGAACATCACGTGAAGAACTATGCCCTAACTCTGGGCGGGAGCACTAACACCGGGGTGCAGGTTTATGAGCTCTCAATACATCAAATCCAACATAATTATGCAATCTCACAACCACAATCTATAAGTTTACCTGGTACTTACCTGTGCGTCCACAACACCAATCACAAATATATATGCAACTACTAAGGCATGAATAAAATAGGTAGATACTTTGCATGGCATTTCAAAACATATAATCGTTCAAATTCATTTTATGGGAAAAACACCAAGTATATAGATATATATTGAAAACCAAAAACCCACTCACTGATAAGTAGATGGGTCGTAACCCCCGAGCCTTAATTGATTGCGCTCGTCCTCAGGATAGGTTTGATCTATATGCGAAACAACTATATTAACGTTATTTAGGAGCACATAACCAAAACTAGGTAATAACTTCTCATATATTACTCAATTGGGGTAAGTGAATATACCATCATGACCTACACAACCTCACGAACATCCCCATATTTTTAGAAAAAATTTCCGAGCTCACACGTGCCCTCACGCGCCTGCCAAGGCACGGCCAGACACGCCCCCGCGAGCTGCCAAACCCTAACTGAGCCTAATGGCCGTTAGGAATATTCTGTTAAAAACTAGCATATACCGTTAAAGTTACCTGACGTCGTTAGTATATTCCGTCAAACTTGACGGAATATTCCCTTGTCTTCTCCGGCGAGTCACCGGATTCCGTCTTCGTCGCCGTCGCCGGAAACTGGAAAAATTTCAAACCTTTATATCTCACTCATTTTTGCACCAAAATTCACGAATTTTATACCAAAATGAAGCTTAGAGTGAGTAGAACACATTCTTACCAATTCAAGCTCCAAAAATCACGGGATCTCACACGAAAAGTAACGATAATCCGACCACCTTTGAAACTCCTAGAACTCGAGCTTCCCGACGTCCAGAACACTTCAACTTTCTTCCCCAAGCTTCGTGAAGATGTTCTAAGGCTTCCTAGAACCTTAAAACCTCGCAAAAACTCCACGTTTACGATTGCATGAACAGTACCTCAAATCGGGTTCTCTAGGTTCTCGGGTTTCTAAGGTTTCACGTCCAACAAATGGTATGGATGAACTCAGAAGCTTACAAGGAGTCCAAAACTACCAACTACAACCTCGATCCGTGCCAGAAATGGTTGGTTAGGGATTTTTCATTAAAACTGTATGGAAACACCAGAAAATTCCAAGAGGGAGGAGAGAGAGGGTCAACGGAAAGGGATAGGTGTGTGAGTGTGTGGTCCTGTTGGTCACCAACCAAAAACAAGGAAAAATAAACTTAATCCTACTTGTTTCCAAAAGCTTAGGAAAAAAAAAAGGGAATTGGACAACAACTAAAAAACATGCTACGCACACACCATCAACGTTCAAGGGTATTTAGTAACTTCCACACTTTCGGGAAAAAAAAATAATGCACAAATTTGGAACGGGCTGTGACAAAAAATATATGATAAAAAATTTAGTCATAAATATAAATATACCAATTGTAACATTTTTAACATTAAATGAATATATTTAGAAATAAAAAAAAATATTTTGTTACTGAAATAATTAATGATGTTAATAATACCCAAGGACCTTGATAAAAAAAAATTGAAAAGGAATAAGATTTTAATCAATAGAGTAGCAAAAGGAAGAATGAGAACCTAATTTCTCATTTAAATCCGCCACTGCTCACGTCACCTAATTAGTCTAATATAACGGATGAAGTTCATATGCAAGAGCACCCAATAAAGCAATTATATAATCTTCCTTTTCAAAATAAAACTTACAACCTAGACATGACCCAGCACGTTAATGAACACATTACTTGACAGAAAGATGATATGATGATTTTGATGTTGGTACAACCGAACAAGTTTACAGACTCGATCGGTGGGATTTGTTACAAACATGGTCTATATATGTTTGGGTATGTAACCTTGGCCGCTTAAAGAAGTAAGAAATATAAAGTTTTGTAAGATCAATTGTTTAGATTGAAAATAAATTTAATGAGTATTTTGATTTTCAATTTCAGGAAGGAGTTAGAATTCTGATTTCAAATTCTAAGGTTGATATATTCTTAGTTTGTGTAAGTATATTTTAACTTATTGCTTGTTTACTAATCCATAGTCAGAATAAGAGGATTTGAATTACGGAGGAATTGAAAAGGGGTGGAGTCAGAATCAGATTCATGTTGAAACAGTTTACTAAAATTTAAACGAATATGAGTAGGAATATTACTCCATGTAAGTTGTTTACTAATTCGCTTGAATTGAAATGAAAATCAATGTGATTTCTGAAATGCCCCTATACAATACAAGTAATCTATTTTTGCCTCGTTTACTAATCCGAAATTAGAATAGAAGGAATTGAACTAAGCAGGAGTTGTAATGGGGTGGAATCGAAATTACATTCTTGTTGAAACTATTTAATAAAACTTTTAGGAATCAAAGTGGGAATAGTACTGAACTATATAACTGTTTAGTTATTCACATGAATTAGAATGTTGAATGTGGTCCAATATCCTAGTGGATAAGGTGTTGGGTTTGTACGCATGTGTCTCGGGTTTGAAACTCCCTCTCCCCTTAAATTAATGTAATAGTTTCTCAGTCTCCCCTTCCCCTTAATAATAAATAAAAAAAGAGCATGAATCGAAATAAATATCAATATTGATTAGAGTAATGTACTGTATGTCCTTGTAGGGGGGATTTCGCATGTGTGACAAGGCTAGGGTTAGGGCTTCCTTGCCAGTGACGGTGCTGCTTGGTTTCGAATCTGCGATTGCTTCTCTGTCTGGTGGACGGCTAGATCTTCTCTAAGTGAGAGCAGCGATGGGATTTGGTGATACTCTAGGTGTGGTAGGGGTTCATGGGATATCTAGGGTTTGGTAATGGCGAGGAATGGAAAATTGAATATGAAGTCTTTGGCACAGAAGTTTGGGACTAGTTTATTGTTGTCGGAGAAGGAGAATGGAGGAATCAAGATTCAAAAGAAGGCTGTTGAGGGTGCTTTGCTGGGCTTCCATTACAATGTTGTGGCGGAAGTTTTACAAACAAAGTTCTCAATGACAATGGGTTTATTGATCAATTCACTAGTCTATGGAGAGGAATGGAGGGTGTGTCTATTAAGGGCACTAGGTGGGGCTCAATTCATGGCTCGGTTTGTTGGTCGTTAGGATATGTATAGAGTGTTGGAGGTGGAGAAACCATGGCTTTTCCATGATGATTTGGTGTTGGTGGTAGATAGAGCTCGCCATGGTCGATGGGTAGAGCCCTTTCATTTGGTTTCAATGTAGGTTCAAATGCATAATGTTCCTCCGCTTAATATGACAAAAGCGGTAGCTTCTGTGATTGGGGGTTTGATTGACAAAGTGCTTAAGGTGGATAAAGATGATGGTTATTCTTGCGCATCAAGGTTTGCTTTGATGTCCATGAACACTTATGCATGGAGCTAATGTCGAGTTTCCAGATGATAGGGAGATTTGGATTGATTTTCGTTATGAAGGGTTACATAACTATTGTTTAATATGTGGCAATATGAGACATGTGACTAGATGCTGTAAGTCAGAAATATTGGGTGAGGAGGCTTCAGAGGTGGATACGAAGGTTTTGTATGCGTTCAAAGGACTTGATAAAGAGTATGATTTGAGGGGAAATTGTCTTGGTGGGCGAACTTCCTTGTTGGGCCAGAGGGTTGATGACGTGCATAGAGGGCCAAGGGTCAAAATGGTCCTGCCTTGTCTTCGAATTGGCGACAACAATCTAACCCAGTCGATATAGACCACAATGTACGTTGTGCAAGGGAGGCTAAGGAGATAGAATGTCAACGAATGGGACGGGAAAAAGCTTTTGATGCAGGCCTCATTGGTCTGGGTGGTTCGATTGCATCGGAGGTGGGATAGATAGTTTTGGTGAACCATCCAGAAATGGAGACAGGTATTACGAAAACTACTGAGGTGCTAGAACATGTTCAAGAGATTGATTTGAATATACTTGTGATGGTTGAGACAACTAGATCTCATTAAGGTATCACTGAGATGCGCGTGATAGAGACAAGAATAGGGGGTTATCTCAGGACTCTGACCCTTTCAATCTTCTTCCAATAATCGAGGCTGTTTCGAGAAGGGGTGTAAAGTGAAGCCGAGAGGATGACTATGAGCTGGATATGATTGATAAGGTGGGGTACCGTCAGTACAAAATACAAAGGTCAGGTGTTAACCAAGCAGAGGCTACATATGAAGGGTCTCCACGCTCGCAATGAAAATCATATGTTGGAACTGTCAGGAGTTGACAACCTTCTGGAGCAAAATAGGCTCTACTCCCCCGAGGTTGCGGCATTACTAGAAACAAAAAATCATAGTAGGAGGTACCGTTATTTGAAACAAAAGCTTGGTATGGCTTGTATGCATGCTATTGAGCCTTGGGGAATTGTCGGAGGTATGTGTTTGTTTTGGAGAGATGCCAAGGATGTTATTTTAGTAAAATATAGGGATTTTTTCATTGAGATGTTGATTGAAGACGTGGTCCAAAAATGTAGGTGGCGGTTTGTCGTTGTTTATGCTAGTACAGATGATCGAAAAAGGGCACAACATTTGGGTGTATTAATAGAACGAATAGCTAGCCATCCGAAG
Source organism: Cydonia oblonga (assembly GCA_015708375.1). Taxonomy (NCBI): domain Eukaryota; kingdom Viridiplantae; phylum Streptophyta; class Magnoliopsida; order Rosales; family Rosaceae; genus Cydonia; species Cydonia oblonga. Next base: position 5,883 of record JADOBS010301124.1, read on the forward strand.
CCATGTCCGTTGATAGGGGATTTTAATGATTTATTAGTAAACTCTAAAAATGAGGGGGGAAATTTGTGCACCGCTGCAAGTATGCGGTCTTTTCAAAATTTCGTGACGAATACAAGATTGCTAGACTTGGGATTTGAAGGTTACCCTTATACATGGCGCAACAGACTTGATGAGGGTTTTATTCAAGAAAGGATTGATCGGGCACTTGCTACGAATGAATGGGTGCGATGTTATCAGCAAGCGGTGGTTAAGCATGTAGTCCTTGAAGGGTTAGACCACGGAATGTTAATTCTTTCGACTGAGGTGGAGCAACCTCGGAGGAGGAAGAGGTTTATGTATGATTCGTGATGGAACCAGTAGGTACAATGTGATGAGGTGGTCCGAGCATGTTTGGGTGGTGATCATGGTGCTTCTATTGCCTATAATTTGGTGTCTAAATTAAAAAGTATTCATCATGGCGTAGTTATGTGGCTGAAAGAGGCGGGCCGAAATGAACATAAGGAAATATGTTGGTTGAAAGAGCTCCAGGATGCATATCAGCAACTGGTTTTTGAAGGCCAACGGATTTGAGAGATGAAATTAGAATTAACAAGTTCTATAAAAAAAAGAAGAAATGTATTGGTGTACGAAATCTAGAGTGCAATGGTTACAAGAAGGTGACAAAAATACAAGATTTTTTCATGCCCAAACTATGAAACGGAGACGGAGAAATTGTATTCGTGGACTGGAGGATGAGGATGGCACTTGGTGTAATGATAGGCTACGTATGCATGGCATTGCAATCCAATATTTTCAGTCCCTTTTCTCTGGTGATCGGCAAGTGTGTTTTGGGGACATATTACCTTGTGTTCCGTGTAAGGTAGGAGTGGCAGATAACAATTTCTTGATAGCACTGGTGAATGATGTGGAGATTGATAATGCTATCTATCAAATGCACCCCACAAAATCACCAAGTCCGGATGGATTTAATGTGGGTTTCTTTCAGTATCATTGGGAAACGGTTGGTGGAGTAGTGATGGGTATGGTTAAAAATTTCTTTCAGTCTAGACGGATGTTTAAAGAATTGAATCATACCAACACAGTGCTAATACCTAAGGTGGTGGACAACCTAATGAAGATGTCCCAATTTCGGCCAATATCATTATGTAATGTGGTGTACAAGGTGATATCCAAGTATCTAACAAATCAATTAAAGAGAGTTCTTCCCAATGTGATTAGCCAAAATCAGTCGCCTTTTGTGGCAGGGCAGTAAATTTCCGATAATATGTTGGTGGTTCATAAGCTACTACATTTTATGAAACAAGGGAATGATGAAGGTATAAATTTTATGGCTTTAAAATTGGATATGGCAAAAGCCTATGATCGAGTTAAATGGTCTTTTCTTAATGCTATGTTGCATAAATTGGGATTTGATGATTTGTTTTGCCAATGGGTGATGGAGTGTGTGCAAATAGTCTCATATAGTGTGGTAGTAAATGGCAAGGCTACAGGATATATAACTCCATGTAGATGACTTCGTCAAGGGGACCCATTATCGCCTTTCTTGTTCCTAATTTGTGTTGAAGGCTTCTCATCTCTTATTCATAATGAGGAGAAGATTGGAAAGATTCAGGGGATTAAGGTAAACCACCATGCCGAGCCTCTTTCCTATGTTTTCTTTGCGGATGACTCGGTACTTTTTTGCCAAGCTACGGAGATGGAGGCGATGAGTGTTAATAGCTTGCTTTAACGTTATGCGGAGGGTTTGGGGCAGTTTATTAATTTGGAGAAGAGTTTGGTTCATTTTAGCTCTGGGTGCTCGCAATTTTGTAAGGCTTACCTATCAGAAATTTTGGGTGTCAAGCATCAAGAGGGTTTTAGGAAATAATTGGGTATTAAAGAAAGTGTTTGAAGATGTACGTAATAAACTGGATAAGAGAATTAACGGGTGGGCAGAGCAGTTCTTATCGGTAGCTGGGAATGAGATAATAATTAAAAGTGTGGCCTTAGCTCTACCTAACTATACAATGTCATGTTGCCAGTTACCTTTTCAATTGGCAAAAAAGATCGAACAAGTGATTGCAAGGTTTTGGTGGAGAAACCAAAAAACAAAGAAAGGGGTACATTGGATAGGTTGGAGTAAAGTGGCGAAAGGAAAATCAATAGAATGGCTTGGTTTTAAGGAAATAATTTATTTTAACTTAGCTATGCTGGCGAAGGTTGGGTGGCATATTATTTGTAACTCGGAGTCTCTCCTTGCCAAAGTTCTTTGTGCTAAATATTTTCCCTCTTCGTCTTTTCTGGATGCTCTAGTGGGGCGAGGTGCTTCATAGGGATGGAAAGGGATTATGTAGGGGATGAACATATTGAAGGCTGGCATTTGTTGGAGGGTAGGGGACATGAGGAATATTAGGGTTGTGAAGGACCCATGGTTGCTGACTCCACGTACTTTTGCACCAACATTGGTACGAGATTGAGACGTGTGCTGAGGAAGAAGGGCAGTAGACATGTCGACAGGTGCATGGAGGTGGGGAGGTTGGGGGAAGATGGACTAAGCCATTGTTTAGAACAATTAAAGTAAATTGTGATGGGGCGTGGTGTAAGCTGACTGGGAAAGGGTTTTGGGTGGGTAGCAAGGGACTTTGTTGGGATATTCAAATGAGCTGGAGGGGTGGAAAATATACTATGTTAGTCTAGGTTGATGGCGAAGGCGGAAGCGGAAGCGATGAGGGCAACTTTGTTGGCATGTGTGGAGAAAGGCTTTTAGGTGGTTCAAGTAGAAACCGATTCAAAGATCATGGTGGATATGTTAAATGACGTATTACAACCCGAGGCCATCATTGAAGGTCTTTTGTGGGACATTCAGCAATTAAAGCAGTAGTTAAGGTCGGTTGAATTTCAATTCACTCCCCATGCCTGTAATGGGGCTGCGCATCAGATGGCATCTTTTGTCACGCGTGTGGGGGGATATCATGTGTGGGATTTTTATGAACTAGAGTGGTTGTTTAATTCTCTGACTTCTGATGTAAACATTTCAATTCGTATTTAATAATATTTACTCTATGACAAACAAAAAAACAAAAAAAAAATTATCAATGTGATTACTAAAATGTCCCTATTATAGTAATCTATTTTATATGCTGATTCTTTTTTTATTTTTTTGTATAACTTTATTTCTATTTATTTTACTTTAACTTTGGGAGAAAAAAACTTCAATTATTTTCATTTTTTATTTTTGATTTCTTTTGCTGAGGGTGTGTATTAGCAAAGGGAAATTTTGGAATTTAGAGATAAGTGTGTAATGGGGAGGAAAAATTTATTTTGATTCTCCCAATGAACCGAAATTCAATTACCACCAAATTATAAGGATTCCAATTCCTCCAAATTTTAGAGTTAGATTCCAACATTTGCGTAGGTCCCACCAAATTTTTTATTCTCAATATTTTGTAAACATATTCCATAATTAGAATTCAATTCCCTTCTTTCTTATTCTAATTACACTTACATAAATGTACCATTAGTTTAAAGCTAACTCTAACCACCTGTGTGGAAGTATATTAAAAAAAAAAAATCCTCCTATTATCTCAAACAGAAAGTAAGAGGTGAGAATTAAGACTTTTGAACTTTTGTATTGCCTTTTGTTTATGTATATATTTATTTTTGTGGTAGTTAAAACTTTTATTGTTGAGTAGAATTTGATAGAATGATTTTTTTTATATATTTGTATGAAAAGAATAATTTTCGCACATCTTTTTTTTTTTGTCTTTAATTCAAATAAAGCAAAAAATAAAAATAAAGAAACAAAATAAATAATAGTGTGAAGAAACAGAAAATTGTTGAGAAAAACAGAAAATTTATTAAAAGAAATTAGAGTGGTCTTACAACACCACAACAGGTTTAAATTGTTGGCAAAACAATGATAAAGATGAAGATAAAGATGAAGAACATTAAAAAAATCTAAAGATGCCCAAAGATTCGAGGAGCCATTGTTTTCCGGACCGTTGGCATCTCGTTGTGGACAATGACAAATATACCCTTTGAGGTAGTATAATCAGGTGGGTAGGTCGAGTCATTTAGCGAAATATTCGGCGGGAGACCATGCACATGAAAGCTTTATGAAATTCGTAGCAAAAGAAACTGTTGTTAAAGTTTTAGGTTGTAACCAATGGAAAAGCATTATCTCCGGATTCATTTTTTGGGGATGATAGGAATTTTTACATTTTAATCGTTCATCGTACATCGTGAGGTTATTTTTCGTCAAATACTATTTTTATTTAATTTTAAATAAAAAAAATTAAATTATTTCTGATTGCACGATACATGAAAAATGGCTAAAATATAAGGTTCTCTAAGATCCCACAAAATGGATCCAGATGGAATCCAATTCCGTAACCAATGACTTGTATGTATACAATTATCATTTAATGATTATATATAAAATTCATGTAAATATATATAAAATATGAAATTATATGTGATTGTTGACATTGTATTATATACATATAAATATTGTGGTCATGCCCCTGATAAAGATATAAATAAAGACACAATAAAATGAGAAAACACACATGAAAATTCACCCAATTCTATTTACGCCGCACCCTCTCTCTCAATCTCTCTACAATTATCCCATTAAAAGGCCCTACAAGAACGTTCACGTTTTTTTTTTTAAATTAATTAATTTAATTTAGATGAAGTGAATGTGACACGCAAGAATACAAAGAAGAAAGGACCAAATCAAATGGTCAATCGCAAGAAATTGCGGGTGATCCACCGCTATTGGGGTTGGCCTAATTATAAGGAATGGAGACAGCCAAGGTCTAATTGGTCTTCATCTTTGACTCATGACTTCTTGTAAATTCAACTTTGTCATTACTCCCTATATGGAATAGTATCTCTATTTATTACCGTGGTTTAATTAACTATTTGTTGAAGAGGAAAATAATTTCAGAGAGAATGAGATAATTTATTAGATTTTTTTTTTATTGGTGATAGACAAACCGCTAAAACAGTAGTAACCATATATATTATTCTCAATCAACAAGGGCAAAATGTAATATGTGTTTATGTCGCTATTGGTCAAACAACATCATCTTCTATGGCTTAGGTGGTGACTACTTTATTACAGAAAAGGAGAGCAATGGAATATACTATTGTGGTAGCTGAAGCTGCTAACTCCCCTGCTACATTACAATACCTTACTTCTTATACAGGAGTAACTCTGACTGAATATTATGTATCATGAACAACACACTTCAATCATTTATGACGATATCTCCAAACAAGCGCAACCGTATCGACAAATATCTCTTCTATTACGAAGATCACCAGGTTGCGAAGCTTATTTGGGAGATCTTTACATTCATGCCTTTTGGAAAGAGCTGCTATAGTGTTGTGACTATTCTAGTAAATTACACAAATAACCTTAGTTCAATAGAGAGAATCAATTACCTAATTAACTGAGGAATCAATGATCTAGCGGCTATAACAGTTATACCAATTAATGGACGGACATAAGTATCCTACAAAACTATTGTTTTTTTTTTTTTTTTGCAGTGTAATTCATCTATAGGTGGCGAGTTCGATAGATAGTTAGGATGGATACATTAGACCATCTCCAATGGTTGGGCTAAAAGCCAAACATTTTAGCCCGGAAAATTTAGCTTTTAGCCCAGAAATAATTTTTCTACTCCAACCGTTATACCCTAAAATTTTAGCCCGGAATTATTAAA
>JADOBS010301125.1:0-11593 GCA_015708375.1 Cydonia oblonga
TGAGCTAAATAACTTTTTTTTTAAAAAAGCTCATATATACCATAACCTCTATTTCAGTATGGTTCAATAAATTGGAAGTTATAAACTCTGGCTTTGGATGTGGAAAATACTACTTTACATCATTGGAGTTACAATTGTCCCGCTAGAAATTTTCTTTTGCCGCTAATTTTTCTTTCTCTTTCCGAAATGCCTACTTTCAAACGAATGTCCAACGTACTCCACTTGGATGTGGACTGTCATACACAACATGTACGTGTCTTCACTTGTATCCTCCTTAAATTCTCCTTTTTGTTATTTATAAGTAACTCCCTTTGAAACAGATTTCTTTCAATTACCTCTAAATAATGATTAATTAATACAGAAAGTTGTAATATACGACTCTAAATGACATAAAAGATTTTGATATTATAATAGAAACACTCATGCAATCAAGTGATTAATTATCATATCACTCTCTTTAACAAGTTGAAGTTGAAGTGTTTTGCATAGCTTTTTCCTCCAACGAGTAAACCAATAAACTTAATATCTTACTTTCTCAAAACATTGTTTGCATCGTCTCCAATCTGTGGGCTGCGCAAGCGTTGGCCTTCATGTTTGGCTGGTTGCTTATTTTATCTGATAATCATCATATCCTACTATTTGGTGGAACAAAGTAATTAATAAGGAAGTGCTTTGACTTGGAGTATTTAATTTGTGTGATACTTCTAAATCATTTCATTTTCTTTGTACTTATCTAGTGATCAATAACGAAGTTAACTTGTAAATTAAATTAATGAATTTATATCTTTCAAATTCACCCACCGGAGTCAAATTGATGTTATCCTACAATCGGATATTCATGATGCTTGTAGTCAGAAGTTATTGTATGCTCAATGAAGACAAAGATAAGGGCCATCAATAAAATTACATACGAACAGAACACATAAATGTAACAGATGATGAAAGGACTCGAATTGCATTTCCAAGTACTATGTATCCCTTTGGGAATTTCTCCATTCTTAGAAAGACACATGTACAAATTCAGATTTTCATAAGAAATTTTGGGTTTATTTGGTAATGTTTTTTAAATAGTTTTATTTTATTTTACATATAACAAAATGAGTGTAAAATATATTTGGTATGTTGTATTTTTAGAGACATAAATTAACCACATCCATTAGGAGGACACGTGGATAATATGCTTAATGGGATGGTCTTACCATTGATGTCGTGAGTAAACCATAAAATTACTTAAAGGGACCATGTGTAAGATCAATACATGCGGAACAAGTAAATCACGATACCAAATGACCACTAACCTGAATGAGACATCTTGACAGTCCTAGGGCTCTTCTACAACTCTCCTCTGTATGCAATTCTCAGTAAATGTGAAGAGAATGCAGGGACCCCTAATATTTATACCATAGGCGGTGGTGACTAAAAAGAACTCTTCCCATTGAGTAATCCTTATCAGCCTAACCTTATCACCGTTATCAATCCATCATTCATATCTATAGAAGTGTTATAATATTGTCATGACTGTTTAAGCTAGAATCTCTAATAATACACGTTCCTTATCAGCTTACAAACATAGCTAATTCTAATCTCTGATAATCTCATGTGTACAACAATAGCCATCCAAGTGTATAGCTCTCTATAGAACTTACATTCTCCCACTAGAGCTACACTTGGCATGGCATTGGTTATCTTAATATGAAACTATTCTTAATTGGCCACGAGACTAGAATTAACACCATCATGATTTCAAGTTCTAGGTCATTGAACAGCATCTGTGAAGAACTAAAGGGTAACATATTCATTATTTCGAATAATATCCTTAGCTACTTGCACAAAGCTAGACAACACAACAAACTCCAATCAAATCATGAATAATGCATTAGATGTGTCTGTAATGCTGTTTCTTCACATCTAATACTTGGTCCTCTTTAGAATTGAATATCAATTCATCTCGACGATTGTTCATAGTGAAAACCTCCTTGGTTGTTCTTCTGGATAACAGTAACACAAACCGTTAAACTACCATGCATATCAAATACACGTTTTCTGTCATAACCAAACTGTGCGTTCAAGGGAAAAGAACTTTAACAACCTCACAACTTTAACTTTTTTAGTTAAGAATACTTTCATAATATTTAAACATGAAATTGAAACTGAGTTTATAACAACTATCAGCAAGCAAATGAATATAAGAACTTTAAACTAGTACTTAGCTCCCACTATTCCACCGTATCAAATCCTGCCAGCACTCTCATCTTTGCAACATGTTTCTCGAAGACCATGACTGGAACTTCTTTATTCAACGAATCTGCAACCATTTCTCCAGTCTGGAAATAATCAATCTTCACCATTCCTTGCATCACTTTCTCTCGAGCAATGAGATACTTGATATCCAAGTTTCTTGTTGCCGATGACCTCTTGTTATTCTTAGTAAAAAATATTGCCGCATTGTTATCACAGAAAAGCTGAATTGGTCTTGCAATCGGATCAACTACTTTGAAACCTGTAATGAAGTTTTTCAACCAAATAGCTTGATCAATGGCTTCACAACATGAAGGATACTCAGCTACCAAAGTTGATACTACCAATGCCGATTGTTTCACACTTCTCCAAGACACGACTCCACAAGCCATGGTGAAAACAAGGCCTAAAGTGGACTTGAGATCGTTTGGGCATCCAGCAAAATCCGAATCAAGGCTATCAGATTTTCTGTGAACCTCCCTTGAAGATACCTCAAGTCTCTCTTCGTTGCATTCCATTGGACTTCTCTTGCATTATCTTGGAACCTTCCAAGTACACTAATTGTGAAGGCAAGGTCAGGTCTCGTACACACCTGAACGTACATTAAAATACCAACAAGTGAAGAAACAAGTTAAGCATACGTCTCTTCTTCATTTTTTTTTTCTTCTTTTAACTCATTCCTGGGACATTGTTCTCTACTTGTCACCCTTCGAGATTGGCATATCTGTAGTGCCACATGAGGACATATTAAACCTTTTTAGAACCTTTTCTATAAATACCTTTTGTGACAATCCCAATAACCCTCTCTTCTTGTCTCTTTTGATCTCTATTCCAAGGACATGTGAGGCTTCCCCTAGGTCTTTCATTTCGATGTTTTCCTGCAAAAAGGTTTAGTTTCATCTATAAACTTGGTTTGTTTGTTGCAAGAAAAATATCATCTACATAGAGAAGAAATATGATGAAATAGCTCCCACTGATCGTAGGTAAATGCAAGTGTCTGAAGGGTTTTCTACGAATCCATGATCCTTTTTTACCTTCTGAAATTTTAAGTACCACTATCTCGATATGCCTGCTTAAGACCATATATCGATTTCTTCAGTTTACAAACCAATTTTTCCTTTCCTTCTTCTACGAACCCATCTGGTTGTTTCATATAAATACTTTCCTCCAAATCGCCATTCAAGAAATTCTTATTTTGACGTCCATTCGGTGTAGAATAGCAGGGGAAATACTATTTTAAAAAGCAGAAAAATTATGCCTTTCTCTTGCAAGAATGGACTAACAGGGCCAGCTACTCAGCTAATCTTCATAATTAAATAACATTACTGGATAATTATGGGTAGAGCCAAAGAGTGTGAACTGTACCAGTTAACAATAACATTGATTAAATGAAAGAACAGCTCTGGTGTATAGAGAGGACCTCACCGTTTAAGAAGTAACCATAAAAACGATTTTCATATAAATACTTTCCTCCAAATCGCCATTCAAGAAATTCTTATTTTGACGTCCATTCGGTGTAGAATCAAATCAAAGTGTGTGACAATGGCCGTGATTACTCTGAATGCATCTTTAGTTGATACAGGACTGAACATTTCTTTGTAATCAACCTTTTTCCTCTGAGTGAATCCCTTTACCATGAGCGTTGCTTTATATCTTTCTATATTCCCATTCGAATCCTTCATTATTTTGAAAACTGATTTAGAACCTATTATTCACTTGGTTCCACCAGTTCCCATACGTTATTCTCCTTTATTGATGACAATTCAGACTTCATAGCTTATATCCATCTGCTTGCCTTCGGACTCGAGATAGCTTGAGATGGCTAGTTTGAAAGTCCCAAGTACTCTGATAAATTAAAATTTGACTCTGCTAAATACACAAAATTTGATGAGAATGTTGACTTTCTTACCCTATTTGATTTCTTCAAAACTGTGGAATATCACCGACTACCAAAACTGGTGAGTCCAGTCGGTGGTTGCTGCCATTGGCAGCTGCTTCCTCTACATGTGCTTCTTGATTTCCTGGATGTTGTTCATCATTCAACAACACCTGAATTTCAGTGCCATCTAGTTGGTGGTCATTGCCACGTGGAGCTGCCACCTCCAAGTAATCTCCATGGTCATCATTTTGTTGCTCACCATGCAACAACACATCAATTTGCTTCTCACCATGCAACAATTCATTAGTTTCAGTGCCATGCCCAAAATTACAATCATCAATACCTCCACTTTCTTCCATTTGATTTGGAAGCTGAACCAAAGCTTCTGTAGTCAGTGAATGTTCAACATCATATTCCCCATTTGACCATCTCCTTCAAATATAAAATTGTCAGTTCTTGTGTTTGCTTGATCGTCCATCTCTAACTCCATAAACAACTTGGTAGATTAGTCCTATAGATCATACTCGTTATCATGTCGATTAAGGTTCTATTTCTTCTCTCAGCCACTTTGTTTTGATCGGGTGTACCAGGGGTGGTATATTAAGCTACAATTCCGTGTTCTTGTAAAAATAAACCAAAGGGTCCAGTGTGTCTGCCAGTTTGTGTGTATCTTCCATAGTATAAATCTTGAAAACTTCTAAGGCTTTTGATTTTTCAGAAATCAAATAAATGTAACAGTAGCGTGAAAAATCATCTATGAAGGTTATGAAATATTTATTTCCTTTAATTGCTTGTGTGGAAAAAGGACCACAAATATCTGTATGGATTATTTCTAAAAGTTGTTTGCTCCTATTTGAACCCGTCGTTTCTTTTATTTGTCATTTTTCCCTTGACACAATCAATACAAATTTCAAAATCATTGAAATTCAATGGAGGCAAGATTTGGTTTTTAATCAAAGGTTCCATTCTAGGTTTTGAAATATGACCAAGTATCTTGTGCCAAAGATTTGAAGAGTTCTTTGGTCGTGTGGTTTCTTTCTCAACTTTGAAAATATTTTTAGTTTTATTTAATTGAAATTTGAACATACCATCACATAAAGAACTGGTGTATATATGAGGAGAATTGTAAAAAAATGTTGAAGCATTTATTATTCAAAAGTAAAATAAAAAAAAACCTAACAAAACCCACTTCGAAATTGAAACTAATTCCATTCTAATAGAAGGTATATAAACCACATTAGCAAGTTCTAAGCAAAGACCAAAATCTAATTTTACCATAACAGTTCTTATTGCTATGACTTCAACTATCATTTCTTTCCCAACTGAAACTTTGACTTCATCCTTATTTGGTGTTCTCTTTGTTATGAAGTCGTGCAATGAATTCGTTACATGAATAGAAGAGCTAGAATCAAGCCACCAAGCACTGCTAGGCATATCAGTTAAATTTGATTCAAAACAAGCAAAAACATTTGAAAAAAACATTTTTACCTTTATTTGCCTCCTATTTTGTAAGCCATGTCTTGTACTTAGGACAATTTCTCATCATATGTTCAGCCTTTTGGCAAAAATAACATTTGAAAACTATAGAACTGTTACGGTTGAAAGTCCTTTTAGAGATGGGAATATTTCTAGCATTTTCTTTCTTGGCACCCTCGGACCTATTGCTTTTTGTATGACCTTGAACATAGTTCACATACTCCCCCTTTTTAATTCTCTCCGTTTTAATTATCACTTCCTCCCCAACACAAATAGAGATTAACTCATTCATATCCCATTTGACTTGCAAAGCATTGTAAGAAACTTTCAACTGATATAGAAATTTGGGAGTGAATTCATGATTACATGGACCAAAAAGGTTTTAGATATTGGTACCTCAAGATTTATGAGTTTTCCAGCAATGTCGATGACTCTGAGAATATATTCATGCATACTTCCTTCACCATCATACATGATTGAAGTAAGTGAATTCATGAGGTTACCAGTTTCAGTTTTCTCGGACTCTTCGTACTTCTCCTCAATGGATGTCATGAACTTTTTTGCATTCGTTGCCTTTGGGAATCCTCCACGAACAACATATCATCAATGAGATTCGATTCGATGTTTGCCACTTTTCATACTTTGATCTTTGGCTAGAAGTGCTTCCATCGATAGATAGTGTCGGTTCCTCACTTCTCAATGCTAAATCCATATCCATGACACCTAGAATGAATTCGAAGTCTTGTTTCCGTTTCTTATAGTTGACACCAATGAGTAGTTCAACAGTGTTGAGGTTCATGGAACTAGGGTTCATGGTTGCAACATGAAAAATATTAATCTTTAATCCCCATTCTTTATATCATAGATTCAAGAACCTTTGGATTAACGAGTTATATGAAAGTTTTTCTTTAATCATAGCACCTTCACAGCCAACATGTGTTTTTCTGCAGTCATTGTTACAACCCTTTGTGGATTGCAAGAAGTGATTGTGTTCATACCTTGGATTGTGAAGTGCCATGCCACTGAAGATCAAAACATAGACTACTGGTCATCTTTAGATGATCAGTGACGATGCTTCAATCCCAATCCTAATACTAATTTCGTATTCTTAATATGAATCATATATATTGCACAAATAGCTTTAGCTATCATATGCATACATATGTTTCCTTGTATAATCCGTAATTAAGCTTTAGCAATTCTTTACGCTTTCCTCTTAGGGTTACTTAGTATTTGAAAGCTCTAATACCAAATATAAGATCAATATACGCGGAACAAGTAAATCATGATACCAAATGACCACTAACCTAAAGGAGACATCTTGACAGTCCTAGGGCTCTTCTACAACTCTTCTTCTCTGTATGCAATTCTCAGTAAATGGGGCCGGAGGTTTAGGGTATCTTGCATGTAGAAGGGAGTGTAGAGGCCCCTAATATTTATACCATAGACGGTGGTGAATAACAACGAATCTTCCCATTGAGTAATCCTTATCAGCTTAACCTTATCACCGTTATCAAACCATCATTCATATCCTATATAAATGTTATAATATTGTCATGACTATTTAAGCTAGAATCTCTAATAATACATGTTCCTTATCAGCTTACAAACATAGCTAATTCTAATCTCTAATAATCTCATGTGTACAACAATAGCCATCCAAGTGTATAGCTCTCTATCGAACTTACACCATGGACTCTCCCAGCCACCTATTAGACATTATGTCATCGAGTCATACTTAGTCCAATGGTGGCAGGGCACAGACTCTCTAGAATCTTTCTTTGGGTGTCCAATGCAACTGCGCTCTTACCAACAAGGACCTTCAGGACTACTAGCTGGAAAGACTACAGTTACTAGTTGGATCACCAAGAACTGCCTAGTATGCTCTACAGCCTCCCCCTTTAGTTGTCTGCTAGGGTTTTACTATAAATATCCATATCAAACTGAAGAAACAATAATCACCAACTAATATGCTCATAACTTTCTCAAGTTCTTTTTTATGTGTACTACTGTCTTAACTTGGGCATCAGAAGCCCTTTATAGGACATCCTCTCTTTTTTTTACAGTGTTCGTCAACTAGGTTAACGGTGTTTGTTCTCTTTTAGGTGAAATTTCGTCAAATCAGCTGTGTACGAAATTCGCATGCCTGTATTCATAAAACAAACTCATAAAATAAAAAAATAAAAATTCAAAATACAATATTTACAATAAGCTATGTAAAACATAAACTTGATGTTTCCTGTGTTTTTCAAGAATAGAAACCAAAATATTAGAAAATACAAGATATGTTATAAATAAAAACATGTATGCTACCACCACCTTAACATGGTCATCAAAATTGGCAACTTAATCACTTTTTCCAATACCATTGTCACCATTTTGGCCACGACCACCACCTCCAATGTTCAAAATATCCACTAAACTAACAATATTTTCATCGAAATATCCGAAAAATCAAGGATCAATATGGAAGGGGGGAGGTGAAATGAAAACATCACCTCTTATCAACGAGATATAGAAATGTCAATGAATATCGATGATATTTACCGATTCATACCAGAAATTTTTCCGAAACCTATTGCAAATTTCAAAATTTTGAAATTATTTTGAGAATTTTTTCCCTAATTTTGACTAAATTTGAAACAGATGGCATACCAACCCTATTGAAAATTTCCATAGTTTTTGTTGAAGGTAATCAATATAAATTTGCATATCGATATTTCCACCTACATCAACATTTTAAACAATGATCACCTCCCACCACCATTGTCACCATCGCCAGTACCACCTCCCACCGCTACCACTATTACCACGCACCACCATCACCAGATTCTCTGAAGATATTAGACATGCCACAATATGGCCACTCCCACCTTCACAATTTTCGCCACCATCATTTCCACCATTGCCACGACCTTTCATCACAATTGTGGGACCATGAATATTTGAGCCCATGATACGTGGCACTCAAGATTGTCGGAATGACCGGAAAGCCATTTGAGTGAGATTAGAGTTATGTGGGTATTCCAAAATCAGATTACCTTAGGCCAAAGTAGTCCAGCACATCTCGATTAGCTCTAAGCCATTGAAGATATTCCTTATCGTAAGGAAACCCTATTCAAGTCAAATTACATATCTTGGAGATTAGGCAACGTAATTGCAATCCTAGGAGATTGGATATCTTATCCTAGATTCCCTCATAGATTGTCTCCCGATTTAATTAGGATTACTCTCCCTACAAGGACTTTCAAGATCCCTGTAAATAATCTAGCCTGGTTATTTATCTCTCTAGTTTTGCTATACGCTGTCACTCATACATATTCTCTCATATGCGTTATCGTCTAGCGTAGACATAAAGAAACATCTCTTATGCGCAAAAGATAAGGCACCTTCACCAATGATGTATTCTGATGTATCGCACATCATGCATCCTCCTTTCCTAGAGCTAAACTAGTGACTTGATTCTCCTTCTCTTGAGATATTTAGGCAGTTCAATCCAGATTCAATCGCATCCCCGAATCAACCCTATTTTCCCCTCGCCAAAGTTCATGGGTGATTTCGAGTGGATTATGCCTCCATCAGTGGTGGTATGCGAGTTTGGTTCTAACAACTACTACTTTCATTAAGAGTGAACTCCTATCTATGAGCCTCTGATTGGTCCATGTGTAATTCAATCAATGGACCACAAGCAAGTTAGATTGGTCAAATAAATAACATTCTATACAATGACTCTGTCACCTAGCATGGGTTGACGTTGGGAACAACATATCCAAAACCTAAAACCCCAAAGCTGAGAATGATCTCTTCATATCCTAGTGTGTTTTTTTTATTTCTTACACCATTCTTAGTGGTACAGGGAACTCCCTAATTTCCCAAATATCGCATTACGTTTGTAACTATGCAAGTGATGTCATAGTCTAAAATACTTAGAACTTTTAGTTTTAGAGGAGTCTCTTATAGCCTATTTTGTGGCATTCTGGTTCGCAACTTAGGAGGATCGAGTTGTATTAAGCATGGTTACGATAAGCAGACTACGGACATAAAGAAATGCCCCTCTGATATGGAAGATTCTAGTGCACCATTCGGCCTCCAGAAAGTTTATGCAACCTAAAGGTTGTAGGTTATAACAGTTAAACCTAGGCTCTAAGCCATTTGAGGGAATAATCGAAATGACGACCTAGAAATCATCTGATTAATGGCTCTAAACTCCTGCCCTGATACTTTTATCCCGGACTAGCATACTAAGTTAAGTATGTTCTTTGGTGATCACGTTCCTAATGCAAGTCTGAAAGAAACACCCAGATTAGGAAACCCCGAAGATGAAATTTTCTTCTAAATGAGATTTGATTCACAGAAAAGCTTTAGCTAAGTCAACTAAGTGTAGTCTGATAGGAAACACTCAGGTCTCATGAATATAGGGTCTGACAAAAGGATTCCAAATGTATTTCTAACCCTCGTGTAAGCGACCAAGTCACTCACGAAAATTTTGCTTAAGCTTCGCTAAGACATTCATGCAATTCAGACTGGGAAAGAAACCCTTTCTTGGTGACACGTTGCAATTATTAAAATCCTCAAACCTAGAATAGGGTAAGGTGAAAGAACAAACAAAATCAAAGTCATGCTCAACTTTTCACAACAACACTTAAATTAATCTTCAGCAAGTGTTAGCAATTATTCTTACTCAACCAAGAAGACAACTCAAACATGTCAGATTAAGATTAAAACCTGGAGGCCATTCTGGATATAACCGATCATTTTCTCATCCTTAATTAGATTAATGCATTAGAACAAGTTCGCAGCAAATGATTTGTCATGGGTCTTAGACCTGGTGTTGGACTAAGATGGCACTCCAATTACCGCAGTGAAAATGTTTATAAATACTAAGTTTAGGGGATAACATTTACTGCTTCAATGTTGTCAAGGGGGTCTAGTGCTTTGTCCCAAGCCTGAAAACTTATTCTTGTTTAACTCCATTACTTATTACTCCAAGTTGGTTTACTTTGGAAAGATTGTCGGATTCAACTACATTCCGCAATAAGGAAGCAAAGATGAAAGTTTTAAGTGTTTTAGTCTAACAAGCTTAATGACTTGAGTAAAATAAACTTAGCAAGATATCTTCTAAGGCATTTAAGTCATTCAGGAAATAAAAGAAAAATAGGTGCATTCCACCTTGCATCTAGCTGTTTAGTTATGCATTCAGAACTCCGACAACAATATGGTTTGGAAGTTCGAAAGATCAGATCTTTGAGAAAGAAGCAAGCAGGACTAGCGGGACTAGGCTAGCTCTGGCTAAATAAGAAGTTCTAAGGTCATTCCAATGTGTATTCTAGAAAAGGTCATTCTGGAATGATTTACTCGTGGACCATTGGTATCTATTCATCCTCGAGCGGAGTGCACTTTTAAAAGCAAAGTCAGAGGCAATTGTGGACCATGAATCTTTTGGCTCATGACACATGGCAGTTAAGGTGGTCGAAATGACAGAAAGCCTTTCGAGTGAGATCGAAGCTACGTGGGTATTCCGGATTGGATTACCCTAGGTCAAGGTAGTCCAACACTACTCCATTTGGTCTAAGCCCATAGAAGATATTACTTGTCTACCAAGTAAGGAAACCCTAATTCAAGTCAAATTAGGATATCTTAAGGATTGGGCAACATAATCGTAATCCTAGGAGGATTGGATATGTTATCCTAGATTCCCTCCTGATTTATTGGGACTATTCTCCCTACAAGGACTCAATGTCACATCCCACCCCGGGCCCCCACCATAACCCGGGCTCGACTCCACCGCAACACAATATTGTTCGCTTTGGGCCCCGATCACGCCCTCACAGTTTTGTTTCTGGGAACTCACACGAGAACCTCCCAGTGGGTCACCCATCTTGGGATTGCTCTCGTGCGATCTCGCTTAACTTCGAAGTTCCTACGGAACTCGAAGCCAGTGAGCTCCTAAAAAGTCTCATGCTAGGTAGAGATGAGAATATACATATAAGGATCACTCCC
>JADOBS010301126.1:0-11594 GCA_015708375.1 Cydonia oblonga
GGGCGGGGGAGAGAGAGAGAGAAGCAGCTCAGAAGGGTTTCTTCTTGTATATATTTTTAGTATGCTTTTGTTGGTGACAAAACACAGAATCGAAACGGATGGGTTATGACGAACAACAACTATAACCCAACTCTGTGCTCCTTTTAACTTCTTTCTGTTTTCAATTTCGCCTTTGCTTTTTAATCTTCCCGTCACATTATTTTAGTGTATCTGTTGGGGTTTTATTTTATCAAACGTGTTGTCACTGCAGGGGTGATTGAGGTTTCCTAGGAAGACTTAAGAGTTTGGTTGCCAATGATCTACGTACGAATCGCGCCGCCACGTGGCAGGGGACCGACTTCTCGATTTTATATGATTGATGTTTTCTGCAACTGCGTCGGCTTGTTGTATGAATGGAAAGATTTTTTAATGTAACTTTCATATGAGATGATACATTACGTATTATTATTTATATAAAAATACGTGATATACCACTTGTATTTCTGTTACAATTAAAAATTTCTCGTATGAATGTTTGTGTAAGTCCACATCCAAATTTCCAGAGTGTGGTTTATAATCTGTTTCGGGATTGCAGCAATTATTAGAGAGACAAACATGTTTTCTGTCGAGGACTGGTTGGTCATTTTAGGGTTTTACTTAGTCAGCCTAGGACTCATCATCCTGTGCGTGGTTGTTTCTCTCCAATTAGAGTAACCATCAAGCCATTCAAATGGACACCGGATGATGATGTGGCAAGATCATGGTACAGTGGACTTGGTTGAGTACTTTAGGACGAGTTTGTTTGGACTCGTTAAGTTTTATTGGATTAGACCAGATTACATATTGGTTTAAACATGTATTTGTTACAAGCAGAACTAAGTTTAATAAGATAAAAGAAGACTCGCCTTGATTAAATGCCTCATTAGGTGGTATTTGCAAGACCCCGGGGTTTTGAACATTAGTCCTTGTAAAAGATTAAAATTTAAAAAAAAAACTTGATGCTAGATTAAATATTCAATTTAATCCTTTGAGGGTACTTTTATCAAAATTTACATTCAATTTTTGTTATTTAATGTGTATTTTTATTTAATCTCTCCATATTAAATTTAAATTTTATTAATATGCAAATATTTATTTTATTAATTAGAAATGAACGTAAATGAGAAAATATTAAAAGAAATTTGTGATACAAAAATATATAAATACATAAGTGTACAGAAATGACTATGCCAAAATATATAAAATTGACTTTTGTGTACCGAAATATTTGTACCTACATGATTGTACCAAAATATATTATAATGAACCTAAATGTATGTACCAAAATGTATTATATTTAATTAATGTACCTAAATGTATGTACCAAAATGAACGTACCAAAATGTACGTACCGAAATGTATGTAACAAAATGTACGTACCTAAATGTCAATACCGAAATGTATGTACCAAAATGTACATACCGAAATGTATGTAACAAAATGTACATACCTAAATGACACACCCCAACCTAGATCGAAGTATGTTGGTCGTCACGTAAGAGTGACGTAACCATGTGCACAGTGCGGAAGCAATAAAGATAAAGAGAAATACGAATAAATAAAAACCAAGATACAAGCAATACTAGCTAAGATAAGGTGCTAGTGCGAGTATAAGTGTGAAATACACAACCAGAGCATAAATAGTCTAGGTGCAGTCTAGCAGGACCAATACTAATTTACAACACCCAAAGGTGAATCCTACATTGATGATAATCCGTCAGAACCTCTGCTAAGTCCTCGTAAGCCACCAAAGAGCACTCTCGCTTAAAACCTGGAGGGGTGCAAAACAAAAAGTGTGAGTGGGCAAAAACAAAGCTTTTCAAATCATTTCATTTCTCAAAAGTTCTAGCCTCTCGCTGTAAAACTTGTATAATTCCCAGAAAATATAATATACATATCTCAAATCATATTCAGAAAAACGATATGTAAAGTATGCCATGCAAAATATCTCATAATAACAGCATAAGTAACTCATGTGAAATAACTCATAAGAATAACATATCAGCCGGATCCACCTCTAGTGGCTTGTACGGCTGATTTTATAGCTCATAACCAATCTCAATCAAATCAAATCCATATCCTACACACGAGTCAGAACCACCTATAGTGGTTTGTACGACAAGGCTGGGTTTAAAATAAATATGCTCTAGTGTTACGATCACGTGAAGATTGTGCGAATAATTGTGGGTCACCTATGAGTCGGAACCACCTGTAGTGGTCTGTATGATAAACCTGTGCAGCTAACTTGGATCCAAGGTGAGCATATAGTGCGGGAGGTGAACATCACGTGAAGGACTGTGCCCTAACCATGACGGGAGCACTAACACCGGGGTGCAGGTTTATGGCTTTCAACACATCTCACATAATCATAAATTCACATAAACCATCTACAACTCACCTGATACTTACCTGAGTGTCCGTAGCACTAAATCACATTTATGCATATCATAATAACTCATAAATTAAGTATAAATTCATAGGCATGGCATTTCAAAACACACTTTCATTTAAATTAAGTTTTTGGGAAAATATCAAGTATATAGATATATACTGAAAACCAAAAGCCCACTCACTGAAAAAACTAAATAAACGTTATTTAAAGCACACAAACAAAACTAGCTACTAACTTCTCATACATTGCTTAATTGGGGTGTTTGAATATACTAATGTGACCTACACAACCTCACGAATATCCCCATAGTTTCAGAAAAAAATTTCATGACCCCACGCGCCCTCACGCGCCCTCACGCGCCAGCCAAGGCACGGCCAGACACGCGGCCATGCGCAGGCACGTGCCTGGCACTGTGGACAGAATCATTAACGCCGTTAGGGAATATTTCGTTAAAAAGTAGCATATGCCGTTAAAGTTACCTGATGCCGTTAGAATATTCCGTCAACTTTGACGGAATATTCTGTCGTCTTCTTCCTTGGGTCGCCGGACCGTCGTCGTCCCCAGAAAACTGGAAAAACTTAAAACCTTCATATCTTTTCCATTTCTCAACCAAATTCCATGAAATTTGTCTCAAATTAAAGCTTACAACGAGTAGAACAAAACCTTACCAATTTCAAACCCTGAAATCCACGGGATCTTGCCAGAGAAGCCTCGATAATCTGGCTAAACTTGAAACTCGCCAAACTCAACTTCCCGACATCCAAAACACTTCGTTTTTCTTCCTCGAGCTTCGTGAAGATGATCTAAAGCTCCCTATGACCTTAAAACTCCTTGAAACATCCCTACTTACGATCACATGAACAGTGCATGAAATCAGAGATTATGGTTTCTCGGCAATATGAAGCTTTCACGTCCTACAAAGGGTATAGATAAGTTCCTAAGCTCACAAGGAACATGAAACCACTTTCCAAAATCTCAATCCGTGCCAGAAATGGTTGGTTTAAAGTTCGTCCGTACAAGTGTACGAAAAACGCAGAAAATGCGAATGAGAGGAGAAAGAGTACACGGGATGGTTTTGGAGGTGTGTGTGTGGTCCTTGCTGTCACCCAACTAACCAAAACAAAACAAAAGTAACACTTTAGTCTAAGTTTCCAAAAACTTAGGAAAAAAAATAGGATTAGTCCAATACTAAGTGCATAACACACCCAACATACTTTAACGTCCAAGGGTAATTTAGACATTCCACGCCACAATAAAAATAATTCCGGGACGGGCTATGACAATCTACCCACCTTAATAAAATTTCGTCCTCAAAATTTACATAATCAAAACCCACAATTAATAATCATAAAACAGACGTGGATACATCTATCTCATCCGATCATCTGTTTCCCAAGTAGCCTCTTCCACTGAGTGGTTTCTCCACAAAACTTTCACTAAGCGTACTGTCTTATTCCTCAGAATCTTATCTTTCCAATCCAGAACAGTCACTGGTTCCTCATCATAACTCAAATCCGGATTAATCTCTAATGGTTGAGGAGGAATCACATGTGAATGATCTAAAACATAGTGTCGAAGCATAGAAACATGGAATACATCATGCACTTTAGACAACTCTGAAGGCAACTCAAGTCTGTAAGCTACTTCACCAACTCTCTTAGTGATCCGATACGGTCCGATGTACCTTGGACTTAGCTTGCCTTTCTTTCAAAACTGCACAATACCTCTCCACGGTGATAACTTTAGAAACACCCAATCATCTACATCATACACCCGGTCAGTGGCATGTTTATCTGCTAAGCTTTTCTGAAGATCCTGGGCCGCTTTCAGGTTAGTTTTAATTACCTGAACATTTTGTGTAGTCTCATCCACAATCTCAAGGCCCACCAAAACTCTTTCGCCAACCTCTGACCAACATAAAGGTGTACGACAAGATTTACCATAAAGTGCCTCAAAGGGTGACATACAAATACTTGAATGAAAGTTGTTGTTGTAGGCAAATTCCATTAAATCTAAACGCTTATGCCAAGCATCACCAAACTGTAATACCGAAGATCTCAACATATCTTCTAATGTCTAAATGGTCCTCTCAGATTGACCGTCTGTTTGAGGATGATATGTTGTACTATAAAGTAATCTCGAACCAAGAGCTTCCTAGAATGCTACCCAGAACTTAGAAGTAAATATAGGATCACGATTCGAGATAATACTAACTAGAACTCCATGGTACTTCACAATCTTCGATATGAACAATTCAGCTAATCGGCTTAAAGAATACGTTTCCTTCATTGAAATAAAATGTGCAGACTTAGTAAGCCGATCAACAACCACCCAAATTCCATCATAACTATTCAGTGTACGAGGAAGCTTGTTCACAAAAGGCTTTGCATAAGCTGAAATATGTGCTTCATCAAGAATTGCTTTCTTTAATTCCATATCATTCGGCACAAGCATTTTTCCTTCTTGCATAAGCATGTCATCTGATTCCCTAACTCTGAAGTCTTTCTTTTTGCCTTTATTCCTTGCCTCAATTAATTCCCGGGTCTCTTCATCATCCATCTGGGCTTTGAGTACTCGATCAATTAAAATTGGCCTAACTTGAAAATTAGCAAGTAAGGCTTCTTCTCGATCTTCCACTCCTAACTTCACTCCAGTGGACCTCAAATCAGCAAGAAGAGGAACATGACAAGCATAAATGGCATTAATTCTCACTGGAGTGTTTCTACTTAGTGCATCAGCCACCACATTTGCATGACCATGGTGATACTCAATCGTGCAATCATAATCACTAAGCAACTCAATCCACCTTCGTTGACGAAGATTAAGATTCCTCTGAGTGAAACGATATTGAAGACTCTTACAATCTGTGAAGATCTTACATTTCTCACCATAGAGATAATGTCTCCAAATCTTCAAAGCAAAGATGATAACTGCTAAGTCCAGATCAGGAGTAGGGTAATTCATATCATATGGCTTCAATTTTCATGAAGTATAAGCAATCACCCTACCATATTGCATCAACACACATCCCAGACCATTCAAAGAAGCATCACTATAAACCTCAAAATTTCCACTATCATCTGGGAGTGCTAAAACAGGTGCATGAGTGAGATAATACTTTAACTGTTGAAAAGTTTGCTCACAATTATCATCCCACTCAAACTTAACCTCTTTTCTAGTCAACTTCGTTAATGGCAAAGCAATGACTAAAAATCCTTAACAAACCGTCTATAATATCCTACTAAGCCAAGAAAACTCTGTACCTCAGTGAAAGTTCGTGGTTGCTCACAATTCTCCACAGCTGCAACTTTTTGAGGATCTACTTGAATACCTTGAGCAGATATCACATGTCCCAAAAATGCCACTTGATTCAACCAAAATTGGCATTTGCTAAACTTAGCATATAATCAATGCTCCCTTAATCTTTTCAACACCAAGGTAAGATGTCGAATGTCCTCTGATTTAGACTTAGAGTATACCAGAATGTCATCAATGAAAACAATGATAAACCTGTCTATATATGGCTGGAGTACTCGATTCATCAAATCTATAAAAGTAGCAGGCGCCTTAGTTAACCTAAATGGCATTAGAAACTCTTAGCACATATCGAATCCTGAAAGCTATTTTAGAGACATCTTCATTTCTAATCTTCAACTGATAATATCCAGACCTCAAATCAATTTTAGAATTGTTACCCGAATCATTTCTAATCTTCAACTGATAATATCCAGACCTCTAATCTTCATTTCTAATCTGCGGCAATGGATAATGGTTTTTAATTGTTACCCGATTTAATTGCCTATAATCAATGCATAACCTCAAGGTCTCGTCTTTCTTTCTTGCAAACAAAAATGGAGCTCCCCAAGGTGAAGTACTAGGCTGAATAAAACCTTCATTAACTAATTCCTGTAACTGAATTTTCAATTCCCTCAACTCAGCAGGAGCCATTCTATATGGAGTCAAAGATATAGGATTTGTACCTGGAAACAAATCAATAACAAACTCCACATCTCAGTTTGGTGGCAATCTAGGTAAATCATGAGGGAATACATCAAGAAAATGCCTGACTACTCCAACCTCCTCCACACTACTAGGTGCAACATCATTCAATACCACATGAGCTAAATATCTCTGGCAACCTTTTGTTAACAACCTTTTTGCTCTCATAACAGAAATAGTACCATGCCTCACCCCACTACGGTCACCCACAAGAGTAACCTTAGGCAATTCAGAACGATGGAAAGTAACTGATTTCCCGTAGCAATCTATATTGGCACGATTATAATGCAACCAATCTGTGCCTAAAATCACATCAAAATCCACAATATCTAATGGGATAAGATTAGCTGGCATAACTACATCTTCCACCATCACTGGACATCCTGGATATACACAATCAACATAACATTTATCCCCTCTAGGCATAGCAAACTCTAAATCATACCCTAGAGGTATAGGATGAGGTTGCGTCACTTGAGCAAATGTATGAGAAATAACAGAGTGTGTAACACCACAATCAATTAAAACTCTAGCAAAGTGACCAAGAATATTTAACGTACCCATGACCAAGTCATGATGATTCTGAGCATCCTGCAGTGTGATGTGGTTAATACATCCCTGAGCTTGTTGTCGTCCACTATGACTCAACTAGCTTGATTACCTCGCCCCTGCACACCTCACCCCTAACTAGGCTAACCAGACTGCCTTGAAGATCCTGCACTACTGGAAGTAATCTCTATTTGCAAGGCTATCCCCAAGGTACCATTGAGATCCACCAGCTGGAATGGGAAGATACGGCGTATACCCTCCAGGATAATGAGAATACCCACTATGGTAATAAGGATCTTGCGAATACTGATATTGTCCTGAAGCATAAGGAGCAGCGTCGCCCTGATAATCACCACCTCGATCCATTTGTCCATAACTACTAGATCCAGGAGCCTGCTGGATAAGCGCTGACAGTGGCATAAAAGGCTGTTGAGGCCTCTGATGGCCGGCCTACACTCTCCAAAATTCCTATTGTTACACCTGCGGGACAAATGAGCACTTCTTCTACCAGAATCTCCATGTCTCTAGAACCTAGGACCCCCTGTAAATCTACCACCTCTCCTCTGACTAGTGGCACTAAAACCCTCACTGAAATAAATAGAACTAGCTCTACTTCTCGTAAAGCTCCGAGTCTTGTGAAGTCCTTGAGAAGATTGACCTTTACCTTTGTCATCTTTTCTCTAATTCCTATTCTTTTCTTCTTCTTTTTTCACTCTCACTTGGCATATTCTCTGAATTCCCAATCCTCAACAAAATCTCATAGAACTCCTGATAACTAGCACAAGGAGTAGTACTCGCCATAGAGCGCCACTTCTTTTTAGTACCCAACCTAAAGTGACGAAGCATCTCCACTGGATTGGCAATAATCTCTAGATGATAACGAGACAAGTCAGTGAATCTCCTATAATACTCATTTTTCGTCATCTTCCCCTGTTTCAATTAGGTGAACTATTGCTTCTTGCAATCAATATATTCAAGAGGAATAAATCTTTTCTGAAACAATTGCTTAAATACCTCCCAGTCAGCAACTTCCTCTGGGGTCAAATGGTAAGCCTTTTATCTCCACCAGGATGCAGGTTCTTTACCTAAGAACTAGGTAGTCGTCTCGACCCACCTTTTAGGAGGAAGACTTATCTGACTCTGCATTACCCAAAAAGTCTTTTCCAAATGATTGAGCCATTGATCTGCTCCTTCGTGTCCTTCATTACCTATAAAATGATTCAACTTCAAATTGTAAACAGTCTCAAGAGGTCTCCTTTGAGGAGGGCAAAAAAAAGTCTAAATAGCATAAACAATAGCTTCCCCAAACTGAGCTATATCAGGGAAACTAGGTTCAGAAGAAGGACGTGGATCTCTACGAGGAGACATAGTTCTGATAGAAGACATCAAAATAATTAGAAATTCACAAGATATGCAAGACTGCAAACCTAGGCTCTAATACCAAACTGACACACCCCGACCTAGATCGAAGCGTGTTGCCCGTTACGTAAGAGTGACGTAACCATATGCACAAGCACACCTTGAGCAGATATCATGTGTCATAGAAATGATACTTGATCCAGCTAAAACTGACATTTGCTAAACTTAGTATACAACCGATTTTCCCTAAGCATTTTTAGAACCCAACACAGATGCCTGGCATGATCAACCTCATTTTTCGAGTACACCAAAATGTCATCTATGAAAACAATGACGAACCTGTCGAGATATGGGTGAAATACTCGATTCATTGGGTTCATGAAAGCCCCTGGTGCATTAGCCAATCCAAATGGCATTACCAGAAACTTGGAATGACCATAACGAGTTCTGAAAGCTATCTTCGGGACATCGTCGCTTCTGGTCTTCAATTAATAGTATCCAGAATTTAGGTCAATCTTTGAGAATACATAGGCATCCTTAAGCTGGTCAAAGAGATCATCAATACGAGGTAACGGATAACGGTTTTTAATCGTCACCCGATTCAACTGTTGTAGTCAATGCATAACCTCAAGGTTCCATCTTTCTTTTTTACAAACAGAACTGGAGCTCCCCACGGGGAAGTGCTTGGCTGAATGAAACCTTTATCAACTAGTTCTTGTAACTGAGTTTTAAGTTCCCTTAGCTCTGCAGGAGCCATACGGTAAAGTGTAAGAGAAATAGGATTAGTACCTAAAAGTAAATCAATGGTGAACTTCACCTCACGATCTGGGGGTAAGCCAGGTAACTCCTCGGGAAAGTGTCTGACTACTCCGACGTCTTCCACAGATGCAGTAGTTTCTTCTGATAGCACCACATGAGATAGATAGCCTTGACAACCTTTATTCAACAGTCGTCTTGCCCTCATAGCAGTGATAACTCCACGATACTCCCAACGTCAAAATCAACGATATCCAGAGGAACAAGATTAGCCGGCATGACTACATATTCGACAAGAACGGGACATCCCTAATACTCCCAACTAATATAACAGACTTCACCCCTAGGCATCGAGAGTTCCAACTCGTAGCCGAATAAAGTAGGGTATGGTTAAGTCGTTTGAGAAAACTTATGGGAACTGACTGAATGTGTAGCACCATAATCAAATAAAACTTTAGCAAAATGGCCTGGAACATTCAACGTACTCATGATTAAGTCCGGATTAGCCTGAGCATCCTGACGAGTGATGTTGTTGACCCTTCCCTGAACTTGTTGCCTGCCTCCACGACCTCTGTTTGATTGAGTCTGATTCCCTCGACCCTGATTACCTTAGCCTTAGTGAGGTGGATTTGCCTGCCTGCCTGAAGCTTCACTGCTACACGCTACGTCTAGGTTCTGATACTGCCATCCAGTATACATCGGTGTTCCTCCACCGCCTTGATATGACGTATAATCTCCTTGAAACTGTGGATGACCTCCTTGAGTATGCTGATAACCTCCCTAAATCTGCTGATAGCCTTCTTGATAATAAGGAACCTCAAGTGTATATTGCTATGATCCTCTTTGGTACGGGGCTACATCTCCCTGATAGTGGAAAGCTCCACCGTAGCCTATCTGCTGACGAGTACCAGGTGCTAGAAACTGCTGCAAGGGACTGCAGGTGGTAGATTAGTAGGTTGATTCCTCTGATTCTAAAGACAATTACTGTCCATGTGTCCTGCCTGTCCGTAAATGAAGCATCCTCTGGTTCATCTTTGCCTACACTCACCATGATGATAGTTGTTGCACCTACGGCAATACGGAGCACCAGAATTACTAGAGTTTCCTTGACTCTGAAAATGAGAGCTGCCAGTGGATATATAGCCTCTACGAGGTGTACCAGAGTTCGATCCTCCGCTCAATGATACAAAGCTATTTCCACTTCTTTTAAAATTCTGAGCCCTTCTCGGGCCAAGTGATGATTACCCTCTGTTAAAGTTCCTTTATGCATTCGTGTCACTATCATCATTCTTATCATCGAGAGCATTCTTTGATTCTTCAATTTGAAGTAAGATCTCGAAGAATTCCTGATAAGTAGCACAGGGAGTAGTAGTTGCTATAGTACGCCATTTCTTGCAAGTTCCCTCCTTAAACAATCTCAGGGGATTGGCAGCAATCTCAGGACAATAACGAGATAACTCCGTGAACTTGCAATGATACTCAGTGGCTAACATCTTACCCTGCCTCAAATCTCCAAACTCATTCTTCTTACTATCCAAATACTCTGGAGGAACAAATCTGGTCCGGAATATATGCTTGAATACATCCCAATTCATAGAATCTTCAGAAGACAACGGTTTCTTCGCCTACTCCTACTAAGATTCTGCTCCCAAACGAAAGAACCAGGTCGTCGTCTCGACCCACATTTTAAAAGGAAGATTACCCTGCCGATGCATAATTCGAAAGGTCTTCTAAACATGATCAAACTATATCTCTGATTTCTCCGATCCGTCATTGCCAAAAGAAATCATTAATCTTCAGGCGACATACGATATCCAAATTATTCCTTGGAGGAAGACGAAGTGAAGACTAGATAACATTGGCAATAGCCTCACTAAACTGTCCAAAATCTGAAAAATGATTCTATTCTAAATTACATGGTTCTCTTCGAGGTGGCATGGTTCTGACATAAGAAAAAAAGAATTTAATCACACTAGGAAGCGCATGACTGTCTAAACCTATGCTCTGATACCAAGCTGACACACCCTGACCTGGGAAGGTCAAAGTATGCTGGCCATCACCGTGAGGTGACGTAACCATAAGGGTAAGTGATGTGAAAAGTGAAGTAAATTTAAACTAATTAGAACTAGATATACTAAACAGTGAAAGAGTGCGCATTCGTAGGAAAAATCCCACTCAAATATTCAGAGCGTAATAGACAGTGAGACTACATAAGAGTAGTCAAAATAACTAAATTACACTTATTACACAACAATGATAAGTTCATACATCTATCAGAAGGAAATGTCAGAACTACCGAGATTCCTCGAGTGCCACAAGAGTACAACCATCTAAGGCCAGGAGGGGCGAAAAACAAAGTTGCGTGGGTCAGCAAAACAATGCTTATACGAAAACCTTTATCTTTGAAAATACCAACCCCTCGCCGTAAAGCAAGTATAGTTTCCCTTAAAACCAAACATACTACAATATAAGTATGAAAAATCAAGTGTAAGCCAACAGTATATATATATATATATATATA
>JADOBS010301127.1:0-11594 GCA_015708375.1 Cydonia oblonga
GAATTATAGCTATTTTTGGGTTCGATACTGCAAGCTTATTTTCGTGAGTACTTTTCAACTAATATCTAGTCTTTTTTTTTTTTTTTGAAAGAGAGGTGATTGTCTAATATAACTGTAATGTGTATCTCATGATCATCAGGCTTTTGATGTGTTTTAGGTTACACTCCTCACAGTTCATTGCGCAGGCTGCTTCTTCTATTTCCTTGCTGCGCATTATCGTAACCCAAGAAGGACATGGTTTGGGCTTATCGAAGAAAACTTCCAACAATTGACTTTATGGGACCGGTACGTGACCTCAATGTACTGGTCCATAATCACGCTCACAACCACCGGCTATGGGGATTTTCATCCTGTAAATTCACAGGAGATGATATTCGATATCTTCTATATGCTCTTCAATCTTGGGCTGCAAGCTTACTTGATCGGTAATATGACCAACTTGATTGTCCATGGAACTGCTCGAACTAGACAATTTGTAAGTACAAGCTTTTGTTTTCACACGAGTTTTATACTTCTTTCTACTAAATTATGTAAAGTTTAACTCAAGAATTTTAGATATGAACTTCATTCTTCTGACAAGTTTGCAAGTATATAGCAGTTTTCATGTTTTGGTTTCCCATTTTTTGGACTTGTTTTCTGGACTCGCAGAGAGACACTATTCAAGCAGCAACAAGTTTTGCGCGTAGGAACCAAATACCTGATCACCTGCACGAGCAGATGCTTGCTCATTTGTGTTTGAAGTACAGAACTAATTCAGAAGGGCTGCAGCAGCAAGAGGCTCTCGATGCGCTCCCTAAAGCCATTCGATCTAGCATCTCTCACTATCTCTTCTATCCACTTGTTGATAGTGTCTACTTGTTCCAAGGTGTATCAAGAGACCTACTTTTCCAATTGGTAATTATTAAGATTACACTATTGGTACTAATTGGCGGTGTTTGATACCGCGCATTGTCGTTCTAGTCTCCTGCAATCTTATATGGAAGAAATAAACTTTGTCTAACTTCTTTTTTGGTGTTGAATTTTAAGGTCTCTGAGATGAAGGCTGAATATTTTCCTCCAAAAGAAGTAGTAATCTTGCAGAATGAAGCACCCACTGACATGTATATCGTGGTTACCGGCTCTGTGGTAAGAATCAGAAAATAGCATTCATGCAACTCCTCTTTACACTTGAATCACAAGGCACCTGTTGCCGTTCTTTTACTCTTCGGTTTATTTTTATTTGGAAAACTAGCTTCTGATTCTTGCAACTTGCTGACAGGAACTTATTATGCATAGGAATGGAGCAACACCGGCAAGTTTAATGATATAAAATATGTGATCAACGTTGTCTTCCAAAACATAAACTTGGTGCTTTGTCTATGACTGATGGACTTCTTGTTGAATGAATGCAGGTTGTTCGTGAAGCGAAGACAGGAGACGTTGTTGGTGAAATAGGTGTGCTTTGTTACAGGCCTCAAATGGTCACAGTTAGGACGAAAGGACTCTCCCAGCTTCTGCGTTTGAACCGTACAGCTTTCTTAAACCTTGTTCAAGCAAATGTTGGAGATGGAACGATAATCATGAACAATTTTCTTAAGGTTTGTAAGTTACGTTAATCATTTTTTGCTAGTCTTTAATATATGGGAATCAGAATTTTGATAACAGTTCTTTGCGTCTTTCTTATGCATATTGATGCAGCATTTGAAAGAAATGAAGAATCCGCTGGCAGAAGGAATTTTGAGGGACATAGAGCATGTGCTGGCTAGCGGTAGAATGGATCTGCCTCTTAGTTTATGCTTTGCTGCACAGAGGGGTGATGATATGTTGCTGCATCAATTGCTCAGGCGGGGTTCAGATCCAAATGAGAGGGATGATAATGGACGAACAGCTATGGTGCGCATACCCTATCATTATTGTGCAAACAGACACCATTTTGTCCCCGATAGCCTTTGAATTTGAGAGTTTGGTGCTTACTTTGTATGCGGTATTTTCTTTTGTGTTTCAACAGCACATTGCAGCATCTAATGGAAATGAACATTGTGCCCTTTTACTTCTAGAGTATGAAGCCGATCCCAATATACAAGGTACGAACATGTTTTCTTGTCAGACAGTCTGGTGTGCTATGTTTCTATTTAGGTGACCTTTTATTTGACACAAGGTTTGAGATTGTCACGCTGAATCAATTGTTCGTTACTTTGCATGCAGATTCGGAAGGAAATGTTCCGCTATGGGAAGCAATATCAGGGAAGCATGAGTCTTTGATTAAACTTCTCTTAGACAATGGAGCGAAGATAAATTCTGGCAATGTGGGAAATTTTGCTTGTTCTGCTGTTGAGCAAAACAACTTGGAGCTGCTTAAATACATTGTCAAGTATAACGGTGATGTAACACTGCCCAAGAACAATGGGACTACAGCACTTCACACGGCAGTATGCGAAGAAAACGTAGAGATAGTTAAGTTCCTCTTGGAACAAGGAGCTGAGGCTGACAAGCCAGATAGCTACGGATGGACTCCTAGGGCTTTGGCAGAGCATCAGGGACATGACAAAATAATGGAACTGTTTCAGCAAAAATCGGAGAGTAAGAAACCAAGCGAGAAACAAACTGTTGTTCCTATGCCAGAGGATCCGATACTATCACGTCCTGGGAAGTTCAGAAGTGAGCCTACATTACCTCCCTACGCACGGGATGGCAGGCCATCCAACTCAGATATGACATCAGAAAATACTCTTAGAATGGATAAAAGCTTTCGCAATTCACTGTTTGGTTTCATGTCAACTGCCAATACTAACACCGGTAAGCATATATCTTCAATTTTCTCCATAAATTCTTAGAAAGATGCTATAATTTCCTCATTTTTTTCTCTTAATAAATCACTTACATAATGTTTCGTAAATCCCATAATATTATGAGTAAAAATGCGTGAGTAAATCATTACTCAACCTACTAGAAACTGAGGCCCTTAACCGAACTTTGAATTTTTTTGAACACTAGGTGATGAAAAGTTTTGACAAGGTGAATTTGAAAACATGCAGGTGAGAAAGATAGAGACAATGTCGCATCTACAGGCAGTTTGACAAGGAGCACAAGTAGGAACAGCTATCCGGCCAGAGTGACACTTAGCTGCCCGGAAAAAGGCGAAACTGCTGCAAAGCTTGTGCCTCTGCCTGACTCCCTTCAACAACTACTTGACCTTGGTGCCAAGAAATTCCAGTTTTCAGCCACAAAAGTTTTAACCAAAGACAGAGCTGAAATTGAAGATATAGAGCTTGTTAGAGATGGCGATCATCTTGTTCTTGTTGGTGATTCTGAGAAATAATTAACCAGAAGGCCAGAAAATCATCCCCCAGATGGCATGTCTATCTTCCCCTCTTGCATACTCCGTGTCCCTTAATTTGCCCAAAAACGTCGTGAATCCACACATGATTTTCTCGCTGTATTACTTGTTTTCCAAGCTAGGCATAATTCTTAGTCCTCTTTTCTGTTATTTGTTAATATCTTTGCTATAATGAGTGTGCTTGATACAGAAAATCAACGGTCGACTGTTGAGGAGCTTAATCATATCACAAGCACAAGCTCAGGTCTCAGTCAATCAATACTGATCATAATCCACTGTATCGTCAAATTTGGGCAACATCTTTGGGGTGTACCTGCACAATTTTACATTGCTATATGTCATTGAACCGATTGGAAACGTGTAAAATGATATAAAAGAGACTTACGTATGGATCACCGGGAACTTCTTCCCACTCTTGGTGTGCACGGGGGACTGCGGAAGTACTCCATTTGAAGGAGGATGTCCAAGCAACCCACACATCAATGTCTGCAACATTGAAAATGTAGCAGCAGAGTTATAAACATATAGATTACAAAGAAAAAGAAAAGCAAAAGAAGATTTGAAGTCGGAAAGCATACCGTTATTCCCAAGAGAAACATGTCATAGTGGTATGCAGATGGTTTCTGAAGATTAAACTCCTCCTCTTGTGCAAGCTGCGATACTACACTGTGATAAAAAATAAAAATAAAGTGTAGACCCGCTATCATCACAGCCGGCATGAATGCAGCGAAGATGTACATGACGGGTGCATTTGGCATGTCCTGCAATTTAAACATGGGAAATGGATATACTTGTATATTAATTACTCCGGTATCAAGCCTTCGATTCCAGCTAAAGGTGAAGGGCAAAAGCTAAAAAAACGAAATGATTACCAGACGTGCACTAAATCTAACAGTACATTGACCACTGTCCAATGGTAGAGTGGTTGAGGGTCCCAGGGAAACGGACAAACAAGCCTCCTAGGAACTCCATGTGGAACTTTACCAGGTAAATCATAAGACGGTGCTGTCCACACCAAGACCGTAAGAGGAACCCCAAAATCTGCTATATAACTTGGAAGCCAGCCTGTATCAATCACCGAAAAAGACCAGCATAAGAATAACCAAAGTACAATTTGATTGTGCATTCTTTAACTCATCTTCCGTGATCTTGTTACTAATGGCTTGACCGATCGCAATCAAATGGAACATCATCACCGTACACTAGTTCACGTCTTATAAGATTGTGTATCAACGAGTTTAAATAACATCCTCACCCTACTCACATGTTATAAGATCGGTTGTTGACTGTTAACCGAGGAGTTTAATTAACATCCTCACCCTACTCTCATGTTATAAGATCGGTTGTTGACTGAGTTGCATCTTATTGTTGGCGTAGTATTGCGGAAGCCATGGCCATTATTCGCCGAGGTTCGAGATGGAGAGTCGGCGACGGAGAGAAGGTTAGAATATGGGGGGACAGCTGGTTACCCCGTGCACAGATCTTTAAAGTTCTAAGCCCAGTTCCGACGGGTGTTGCTCCTACCACTACGGTCAATGGGTTATTAATGGAGGATATGAGGGTTTCATATGGAATGACTTGGTTAATAGTATTTTTAGTGAGGAGGAAGCGGCACTAATTTTGAGTATCCCTCTTTGTTATTTCCGGACTCCGGATACTTTAATTTGGACTAGAGAAGAATGGTACTTTCACAACGAAGTCTACTTATCATGTGGCTCGTTCAATCGGTGAGGACTATGGGACGGGACCTGCAAGTTCTAAAATGGATGCAGGGGGTTAAATGGCTGTGGAAGGCTCTTTGGAAACCTTGTGTGCCTACGAAAGTAAAGAATTGTGTTTGGCAGTGTTGTATGAATGCTTTACCGACTCAAGCGAACTTGCAAAAGAGGAAAGTTATCACCATTGTGACTTGTATTTTTTGCGAGTGTGAGAGGGAAACGGTTGAACATGTGTTACTTGAGTGCCCAAGGTCGGTCTCTATTTGGTATTCAAGTTCATTGAGCTTGAGAACGGGAGGCATGGGAAGTGGAGGATTCCAAAGTTGGATGATTCAAATGGCGGGAGAACTTTCGAAGCAAAGTTTTGGTGTTGATTCGGAGCATCTGGAAGGAACGAAACTCATTTCTGTGGATGGGTAAGGTGATGAACCAAATGGATATCCATTGTCGAACCCAAGCATGGCTCTAAGAGTATAGAAAATGGCATGAAGTAAAGAAGGGCAGCAAGATTTACGTTCCACAGCCATGGAAAAAACTTGAGGGAGGTTGGCTTAAATTTATATATACTAAAGCCGAATGAGAAAAACATTGTTCATAAGCAACAATGTAAAGATGAAAATGCCCCCATTTTACTGGTCAGTTCAGTTTTATTTTCTGGCCTACACAGTTGAATGACAAAATTGCCCATGGGACACGTATGGTTTTCTGTGTTTGTGAGCAGTCAATCTCTCTTTGTAACAGCCTTCCTCCTCTATCAGAGCAAGTCCAGCGGGGCCTTTAGCCTGATGGATCGTGGACAGAACAAGACCAAATCGCTGGGGCGATCAAGTCCAGCCCATGCGGGCTTCAGTGCTGGAGGGGGCCCGAGCGACAAGCCCGACACGAATCGCTGGCCCGAGAGCCCGAGGTGGAGATGATGCAAGGCTGACATTAGGGTGACGTCAACCATGATTTAAAACATGGGTCACCGAACCCCTCGAAGGAGAACACAGGAATATTTGGCAGGGATTCATCCCGATTCCAATCTCGACTTAAAACTTCATTAAAAACTGTAATTTAAGCACAAAAATGATGCTAAAATGAAAAGGAACAAGAATTTACCACTGTGAGTAACAACCGTGGTCGAGATTGGCCGGGTTTGGTCACGGAGCTCGCTGAATTTTCTCACCGGATTTTGGAAAAACTAAACAGAAAGCATATACAGCGAAAAGAACAAAATTTAACCATTAAGTCTTCACTTGGAGTCACAACACCAACAAGAAAATCCCAAATATTCAAAGGAACAAGGAAATCTCACCTAAAACTACAAGCTAAAGAGCTCTCGGGTCTAGGATCACTGCACTTCCCAATGCACCGATGGTGCATGCAAGGACCAGTTATGTTCCTAAAGTTGCCAAGAGTCCAAATATACAAGTTTCAAGTTCACGATGTGAAAAAATGGTAGGGAATTATTGTGATGCTCTCGGTGCTTTATCCGAAATTACAAATAAAATTATTTTGTATTATTTTATAAAATAAAAAATACCAATATTTTATTACTTATTGCCAGACATATTCAGTTTTAGAAGTAGCGATGTAAAAAACAGTTACTGTTTATTAAGGACAGTCACTATTCACTAAATGAATTCAACAATGAATAGCCTTAGGGGTCTTTACAACGCTGGAGTTGCTCTCAACGGAGACTCTATCAATAACTCCTTAAACGACAAAACCACCGCCTTTTCACTCAGACTTCCGCCAGCACCAGTTCACCAAAATCCGACGCAGCGGCAGCAGTGGGTTTCATGAAGGGTTGTTTCCGTTGGGGTTGAGCTTGGAGCAGGGGAAAGCTGGGTTTCGGAAGCACGAGGGGCTTCTGGGAGCGGGAAGCGGTTTGAAGACGAAGTCGTTGATAGTCGAACCTCATATGTGGAAAAATGTAAGATTTTGTCTGGGTGGTTTTGTTTTGTCAATTCGAAAGTTTAACACTTCAGATACTTTAATTATAAGTTAATCAATGTATTTTTGTTAATTAGCTGTTTTATTTGTTTGCTTAATAAGCAAGAAGACAAAGGAAGGAAACAAGGAAAACTGGAAACTTGTAAGAAATTGGGTTTTGATTATTGGGTGAGATTCAAGTGGTTCTTTCTGACAAGAAGTAGGTTATAAGAGGATGCTTTTGGGTTCGTTGAGAGAAATTCGAGCTAAATGCCTGGCCAGACTCAAACAGAAAACTCACAATCTTTAGTCATACTCATATAAACTTATTTCCTTAGGCTTTCTGATGTCAGAGAAAATGGAAGCATCCCCTTCTGTGATCTGGCCATAGCAGAAAGTGCACAGAGAGAGGGAACTGATAGATACGGACCAACCACTACAACCCATCCCATCTTTGCTGCGTTATATATGATATTGAGGGCATAACTTCTGTTTTTTCACAGCCATCCAAAGGTTGATAAAGCAAAGTCAATAACCCAAATTATCATCACACAGAATCCAAAATTAACCAATTGGAAAAACGACTCCAAAGGCATAAAATATAAGAAATCCATTTGATGTGTTAAATTTCGGTTACGGTTTCAAATCCGCAGCGGAGTGCGGGTTTCTTTGCTAGTGTAACTTTGATGGTGCGTGGAATGAGCGGGATGGTATTGGAGCGATTGGTGTTATAATCCGAGACGACCGGGGGATTTTTTTTGGCAGCCATGGCTTCGAATTTGCCGGGGGTTCTTTCTGCACAGATGGCAGAGATTATGGCAGCGAGAGCTGCTGTCTTTTTGGCACAGATGGTGACGTCCCATGCTGTTGAGATGCAAGGTGATATGATTAATGCATTACAAGCCGAGACAACAAATTTGAATGGTGAGTTTTGGAACGAATTTGAATGGTGAGTTTTGGCATGTTATTCAGGATGCTAAACATATGTCGGCTTCGATTTCACAATGAAAGTTACGTTTGATCGACAAGAGAACAAGGCAGCACACAGATTGGCATGGTTGGGCTTAACTTTGAGTAGTCAACTTTCTTGATTCGAAGAATCACCTGATGTAATTTTTAATATTTTTTTAGGATAGTATTAGTACTTAATATGGTACGAGACACTCTTTTTTCCTTCTATTGGGTTGAAAATCCCAACAAGATTTTTATTGAGGCTCATTGTTAACACCATATCGACATATCCTCTACTTTGTACGATTTATTCTAAATAAATGAATATCATACTTCTTCTCAAAAAAAAAAAAAATCTTCAATTTAATGCACTATATATAGCATGGTTTTAAATTTAAATTTCAAAAGTTTCCTTTGTGCTGCTGTACATTAATGAACATAAACTTGCATACCGACTACTTTTTGGTTTCCCAAGGTGTCCCCAGGCAAAGCCCAGGACTAATCCTTCGGGGTACGGTCGGGTGCATATGCGGGGACCTTTCCCAAGAAAGTTTTCTGCATCCACAAGGACTCGAAACCGAGACCACTTGCTTAAGCGACCAGGGCCCCTTCCACTCTGTCCAACCTTCATCGGTTGCATACTAACGACTTTTGACAGAAGCACTTCTCTACAAATTGACACGGTATAAATTTTCGGAACATTTCGGTCGAATTAATGCTACTTGAGCTTTGATCTGTATTTCATATTTTTCCGCTAAGAAACATATAGTCTCGGCGAAACGGCAGAGAATAGCAGATGCCTAGCACATCAAGTGAAGGGCTTCACGATTCCGGCCAAGCAGAGTCAACGCCGTTGCTGCTATGTGGTGTCCAGTTAATCCAGCAACAGCTAGCTGCTCATTTGCGGATGAATGCTCGATGTAGTTGTCCGGTAAAACAATTGGTCGCCACTGGAATGTCGATTTCAGGCAGAGAAAACAAAATATGAGGAACGATGTGTTAACATATAATGTGCCATTGACAATCAACATTGAACTGAAAATAAATATTACCTTAATGTTTCCATCGAGCTGTCCGTCGAGAGAAAAGAACTGTGCAACATGGGATCCAAATCCTCCAATAGAACCTTCCTCAACCGTGATCAGATATGAATGGTTTCGACAAAGTTGCCTAAGAAGCTTGACATCTAAGGGCTTGCAGAACCTTGCATCGGCAACTGTTACATCAATGCCCAGCGTTGAAAGAAGAGACCGAGCCTTGAGGCAGTTCTGAACCATTGATCCATATCCAAGCAATGCCACATCTCTACCCTCCGCAAGAATTTTCCCTTTTCCAATCTGCTCAGCAGCGCAAAGAAGTCAAATTAAACGCAGTGGCACTAAGAAGTTAAAAAACACATAAGAAGTAATCCTCTGTATTAAATATACCAAGTTTATATACTTACTGGGAATGATTAATGGAGGTATACTTGTTTTTAAGCAATGAAATGGAATTACCTCAATGGGGGTCCCACTGCATACGGAATGGTCCATCACAACAATGGCGCCCCTTGGATATCGGAAGCAAACTGGACGATCATCAATGTACGCTGCAGTGGCCACCATGTTGGCAAGCTCATCTCCATCGGATGGTGCCATGACGATCATATTTGGTAAGCATGACATAAATGCTATATCAAATGCTCCACAATGCATGGGACCATCAGATCCTACCAACCCTGCACTTGTAATGACAAAACGCACTGGAATTCTTTGCCGATCTACGTCATGAACTACCTAAACAGGCCATGAGAAGATATCAGAGACATTATCATCATATTATTATATTATATCATAAATTATTTATTCCAAAACTAATTAAAATATAATTACTACCTGATCATAAGCTCTTTGTAGGAATGTAGACGGGATTATGCAAAATGGCTTAAGTCCTCCACATGCCAAACCAGCCGAAAATGTAACTGCGTGTTGTTCAGCCATTCCCACATCAAAAAACTTGTCAGGAAATCTTTCACGAAATAGCTGAAATGCTGTTTCCAAATGCATTCCTGCATGAACAGTTACGATATCTTTGTCCTTCTCTGCCTCCATCACCAAAGCCTCCACAAAGCAGTCGCTATAAGTTCTACGGTGGATTTTGGACGGTAAATCATCAGAGTTATTCAAACCTGCAGGTTTGGGAAGTGTAAAATAGCATATATGTCAGATCAAATTGAACGTGGCTTTTCATCCTGTACAAAATGAGAACCAATCATTGTAGTCAGCAATTTCTTATACTCGCTAAAGGCCTGAACAAAGGCAAAGCCTCAGATGCAAAATATAAAACCAAAGTATATTGGGCTGAGTTAGACTGCGTTCAAGTCAACTCATGAATCCTTAAATTTACTGCATAGTTTTGTACAGAATATGAAATGAACATCAGAGAAGGAGGGAGATGAGCTACCATATACCTTCGACCACACTCTTTGGGTTGTTTTCAACTTCCCGATTTTCTTCCGTTATCACATGAACCAAAACAGGACCCATTGAATTAAGAGATGCCACTTCTTGTAGAACGCAAATCAGGTCTTCAACATTGTGTCCATCAACAGGGCCAATATAATACAATCCGAGCTCTTCAAAAAGAGTTGATCCTAGTGGACCAACCATACCACGTGCATACTCATCAACTTTAGCTGCCAATTCATGCATGCCTCCACCAATTCTTTTAGTAACACCCTGAAAAAGAAGGGGGAAGAAAAATAAATATTTCATAGAACAAAAAGCACAAGGCACAAAATCTCGCTCATGGCAACAGAAAATGTTTGATATTTTCAAAATCACCAAAGCCCAATACATTTTTCTCTCAGATGCGTGCCACACAAAACCAAATAACTTTTCCATACCCAGATTGTCTAAAGTATTGCCCAAAGTTAAATATAATTTTCTGCAAAGATATCTCTCATTTCAAAACTTCCAATATATCTAAGTTCTAAGAAATCTTTAAATAACGTTTAATGTCTCAATATCCTCCAGTCCTAGAGGTATGATAATAAAAAAACACGGAAATACCTTAGCAACTTCTCTGAACCTTCGAAAGGATTTACTTGACTGGAGCTTGCTTAGGGTACTAGACAGAGCACTAATAGCTGTCTTCGGACCCTCTTCAGTCTTTCGGTGTAAAGAGTGCCGGCTGTCATTTAAAATAACTACCATATTTGAGTCCAAATAACCTGCATTACCCATCGCCTCATAGACCTGTCCAGCCATCGTAGTCCCATTGCTGATGACTGAAACAATACGTTCCCGTTTTCCTTTAATATCCCGTGCAACTGCCATGCCTGTAAAGATTATAATTGCAGTCCAGTTAAAAAAAAATATAGTTTTAAATCCAATTTAGCTGGCCAAACTTGAAACAATTGCTCTTACATCATAACAAATAACGCTCAGAGGAATGACCATATACTATCACTAGCTGCATAAATGCCATCGGGTCTAAAGCAGCATATACGGTTAACAGAATGTCCAGATAAGGGTGTTGCAAGTTATGTTGAATAAAAACATGAACTTTTTCTGAAGACAGCGATTTCATCACAGAATAAACGAAAAAAGAAGCATACTGGAAGTAGACATTACCCAGTCCAGCAGAAACGCTACTGCACCCATGCCCTGGCCCGAATGGATCATATTCACTCTCAGGTCGAGATGAAGGAC
>JADOBS010301128.1:0-11595 GCA_015708375.1 Cydonia oblonga
TTTTGAATACACTCCGCCTTTTCTTCTTGGTGGGAGGCAAAATGGATTAAGAAGTACGGAGGAGATTTGCGCGAAGCTCACAATCATTTTTTTAAACAACTTTCCCTCAAATCCTATCCCATCTCGGGCGAACTCGAGCATTGGAAAGAGATGATCAACCACAAAAACCAGCTTCCTTTGATAGGTATTCTCTTTTCCTTTCTTCAAACCTCTTGATTATCTTTATGTATACTCTTACTTATTTTTCTTCCTTTAACAGCCCAAGGAGATATTGAACCAGTCGCCATTGGGTCGGATGAAGAATCTGAGGATGCCTGAATCCTTCATGAGGCTACGGCTGGGGCTAAGCGGGTTGAAGCCGGAGGAGGTGGTGACATATCTGAACTCTGCGGAGATTCTGAAGCTGAAGGTGGGCTTGAAGCAAGCGTTCGTGCTTCTAAGTGGGCAAGGACAGTTGTGGAGGATTCTTCTGATTCCGAGCCCGTAGGACATTCTGAACCCAAACGGGCAATCCCGACTAGGAAAAGTAAGAGAGCCAAAACTTATACTGGAATTGTTCCCGTGGGTAGGAAAAAACAAAAAGCTTATAGTAAGTACCTCTTGCTATTACTTTTCGTTCATACTCTTTCATTGGGGATCTGACCATCTTGTTTCTTAGGACCCTTGGTATCTAAAAAGCCCACTTTTGTTTCGCCTGATGAACCATTAGGCAAGAAAATGCGGAAGAAGTCAGAAGAATTTCAAAAGGCTACCCTTAAAGAGCTGAAGGTATAGCTAGAACCTTTGTGAATTCTTATTCCTCCTAAAACCAGAAACTCATTGCTTGCCTATTTTTTTTCTTAAAAACAGGAGATGCAGGCAGCAGAACAACTTGCTTCTCTTGAAGCTTTATCCCAATCAAGCAGGTTCCTCATTCTTCTCCAGCAAAATTTGTCCCTTTGGAAGTAACTCCCCTTTCTCAATTTGATCAATCAACCGGGAAGATGTTGCTTTTCGTAGAGGATGACAATACTCCGGTAGGTACTTTATATTTGATATTTCTTACCACGGTTTTTTCCTTATTTATCTTCTATCTTTTAGCCTTCCCCACTACTCCACAAAACTCCAGTTTCTACTTTTGGAGAACCCATTGTTCCTGAGATTCCTGTAGTGCCTGAGGTAATCAATCTGCATGTTTCTCGGGAAGCCTTCACTATTGATCCTGAAGTTTCTAACGTATTGGTTTCTCAAACTCAGGTTCATTCTCAAGTAGATCAGCACTCACCTTCAACTTCCCTTTTTCCTTTCATCCGATTATTGACTTTCATCTTATTTTACTATCATTGATAGGCTTCTGTCGAAAGCACGGGCAACGTTCCTCTTCCTTCAACTAGTAATGATGACCATCCTCAACCATTAGGAGAAGTAACTCATCCTCCTTCTTCCAAGATCACGGGTTCCATTCAGGTTTCAACGTTTCAACTATGTCCCTCTTTTGATTTGTAACAACTTTTTCCCTAATACTTTTGTTTTGGTAGGAACAGAGCTCTGAGAAAGGTTCGGGCCAATCGCCACCACATCTGTTACATAAAAGTGATCTTCCCCGCCCTTCTTCGGATCCAGACACTTTTATTCAAGAACCTGCAAGCGAGCAAGTCAAGACTCATATAACTGC
Source organism: Cydonia oblonga (assembly GCA_015708375.1). Taxonomy (NCBI): domain Eukaryota; kingdom Viridiplantae; phylum Streptophyta; class Magnoliopsida; order Rosales; family Rosaceae; genus Cydonia; species Cydonia oblonga. The sequence continues at coordinate 1,655 of JADOBS010301128.1, forward strand.
CACCTTTACTCCTGCCCCCTTGTCAGGAGCAACTTCCATGACCCATGTTGGAGGAGTAATAGGCACTCCCCCATTTTCTTCAGCATCATCCTTGCCTGACTTGATAAAGAAGTTCGGGCAGATAAAAAGTAAGCTGCATTCTTCTCCAACTCCTCACGAACTTCCCTCATTCCAGAAGGCTCATCATATTTTTGCGGATTGGATGAGGAAGGACTTCACAACTTCTTTTAGTCTTAAGGCCCTTCATGATGCTGAAAAAGTCCTTGCTGAACTTCATCAAGCTTAATTGTTGTCCCAGATTCACTACAAGTCTTTTCTTAACTTCTTTGAGAACCTACGGGCTTTACGAGATCAGCACCAAAAAGCAGAGCGGGTGGCCAACAGGGTGAAGTGTTATCAAGAAAAGTATGTGAAGGGTTTTAATGCACTCCAACAATTGGTCAAAGAAGGGTTAGCAATGGAAGAACGGTTATCATGGTTGACTCTGGGATTCAGCAATTAGAGGAACGGCTATCTTCTCTTAAAGTTGAGAAAGCGAACCTCATCGATCATCTTTCACAGAAAATCGAAGAGATGGAAAAAAACTTCCGAAGAGGTTGAGGATTCTTAAAGCCAATTGGTGAACGGTCATATGTATCTAGGGGAACCAGACCGTCTTTTCACCATCATGCAAACTTATTTTTCCAGAGTAGTTGCTCTGGCTGAAGATGTAAAACTTTTGGATTAAAATCCTTTGTAATCCCCCCCCTTTTGTAATGACATCTTCAATATTCCTTTTTCTTCTATTGATTGGCTTATGCATATATGTATATATATATGGTTTATTTTTGGATTTCTCGGGGAACTCAAGCAGTTTCCTCTATAATTCCTTCACCCCGCTTTCCTAAGCGGCCTTCCTTTTTCCTTCTCCAACCCATGTTAGGCCAACCATATTTATTGGAACTTCTGGAAAATGATCTGTGTCAATTATCATGTTAGCTTGAGACTTTTCCAGCAACAACTTCCCTTTCACAATGAGGTCCTGTACCCAATCCCTAAACTGGACACAGTTGGTAATGGAGTGGTTGAAGGTATAATGCAATTTGCAATACTTTTTTCCTCTCAATTCCTCGGGCTTAGGCAGCTTCTTGGTGTTATCGGCTACAATTACTCTTGCCCGCACCAGTTCCTCATATATCTCTGCCGCTTTGGTCAAGTCGAAGGAATAACTGTGGTACTTTGGTGGTTTCATAAGGACAAATCCACCATCATTCATTACCACTTTTTGATTTTTTACGGGTTGGACCAATCCTTTTACCATCAAAGGTTTAAAATGAGTGGTCATTTCCGCCACACATAGGTATATCCTCTCTCTACTAGAACCACCTTCTTCCTCTGGTTCTCCATCAAATTCTACTTGGTGGATGACATCCTTATTTTTGTAAAAATGCGGTACCTTAGAGGAGTGTTTCAACTGCTGTTCCTCAGATAACAACTTCTCGTACTTGGTAGCCGCAATAACCAACTCTTACAGTTCATTAAACTGTACGTCATAGAACTTTTTTCTTAAGGGCAACCTTAAAGCTTTCTGAGCAACGGCTATAAGCTGAGCTTGGTTGATGGGAAACTAGCATCTCATCTTCGTTCTTCTAAACCTCATAATGAAGTCTTCAGTAGATTCATGTTCATATTGTTTGACCTCAACCAGATCGTTGATGGTCATTTCTGGCTCCATCCTATAAAACTGCTCGTGAAACGCCATTTCCATTTGCCCCCAGTTGGCAATGGAATTTAGGGGCAACATAGAATACCACTGAGATGCTAAGCCCACCAACGAGTTCCCAAAAAATCTTAATTTATAGTTAGGATTATCTTCAAATGCCACGTAATGGTTGGAGAATTTAAAGATGTGATTTCTGGAGGATACACTGTTGTCTTCTCCGCTAAATGTTGGGAATGCATGCATTTTGAAGTTAAGGGGAAATGGGTTTTGTTGATCAATAAACTCTGAGTAGGTTTTTTGATAAGCTACCCGGAACAATGGGTGAGCTTGTGGTTGAGCATTTCTTACCACCATTTTCCTTAACTCAGCCAACTCATCTCTGAGTTGCTGATTGGCTATATCCTCAGGTGGGGTACGAAGATATGGTTCCCATTTTAGGCCACGATTATTGCCCAAATTGACCTCCTTTCTTGGCTTGGGCTGCCTCCACTTGCCTTTCTCTTTGTTGGCCAATGGTGGTGGCCTATAGGGAGTAGGTTTATCCCCCTTAGTAGACTTTTTTTTCTCGCTGGATTTTCCAGTCCACGCGGGCATTCCATATCTTGTCCTCTCTTCCCGATTTGACCCCCATTGTTCAGAGAAAACAGAGGGTCGGGCAGCTCTGTTCTTGAGATTTCTTCCAACACTGGTTGATCTGCTTCAGCCTCTTCCTTGTTCTTCCGTTTATCTTTTTTTTTCATTGAGTAAAGGAAACATAGGAGTAATTCGTTCTTCAATCGGGCTGGTTTTGCTCGTCTTTATTCTAGCACAACCCTCTTCTGGGGAAGAGTATTCCAAATCTAGCCTTCTTTGCAGATCTCCTGTTATGGAATCGAGCCTGCTTATTTTTTCATTTGTCTCCTGCGAATCTTTTGCTACCTTTTGAGAGCTTCTCTCAATTTTTTCCAAGATAGCCATCATAGTGGCTTGTAGATCTTCATTTGTGACTTTTCCTTCTGATTTTTCAGAAGGGGTCGGGCTTCCTGTTGAGGCAGACCTTTGCAAGCCTTCAGGAATGTTCATCATGCTAGATCTCGGCGTATGCTGAGGTAGAATCTGTATTGATCTCTACCTGAAGGTTTGTTCCTTCATTTGTCTTGTTGGCATACAAGATAGGATCCCACCAGACGTACCAAAACTATGTTCGGGCAGGAAATCTGGCTGGTGGGCTTCCCCAGCTCGAGCACACAGCTCCCCGAGAGGTTGGCACTTGTATTGATGTTGGGCTCCTGGTTGTTTTAGTGCTGCAAGTGGAGAACAAAGTTAGCTTTGAAATGTGCCTTTGCCGGGCCTTAAGTGTAGGCCTGGAGGCTCACAATCAAAACTAACTAAGTGCTTAGGCGTGCCATTGCCATCTCTGTATGGCAGATGTAGAACAAGTGTATTTAAGCTGATTACTTGCGCCTCAAGTTATCTCAACTTCTTGTTATCAAAAGATTGTCGTAGATGTGTTAAGTCTACATTAAGTTCTTTTCTATGCCTTGAGATCAAGGACTTTTACTTATCTTGTATGCTTTAAAGAGAAAGGTTCCATATCTAATCAAATGGCCCGCTTTTAGCCTACTTATATTCCCCAAATGATAGTAAAAACAATAAGTGAACTAAACCCGAGAGCTGGGAGAGTTTAAAACCATTAAAAGACTGGAAATGACTTGAATATATATTAACGTATACATCATAATGGTAGATCTGTGAAGTCTACAACAAAAACGAAGGGAGTCATTAGATCATTGTACAACTCTCCTTCCTTGTGATTACGAAGGTTTGGAAATGAAATGAGGATGAATGGTAAGCAAGTGAACCTAAGAGAATCGATACTACAATGGTTGGGGAAGTAGCAGAGCTATTACAATAAAGAAAATGGTGGCTTTTGAGCGGGCTAATCCTGAAAAGGATTGAAGGCTGGTGCTGACTACAGCTTCGTATGCAAATCTGGCTTGAGCAGAGTTTGTGTATTTGTTTGCTTGATTGAGTGTCCTTGTTCCTGGGCCCTCTTCCTTCTTTTATAGGCAAATTCGGCTCACTGTAGCTTTTCTGCCCTTGCCCGAAAGTAAACCGAGGATAATGGGCCTTCAACACTTATTTACATGTTTACCCATTTGGAAAGTACTTTTGGGCAGAAAGCCGGCTAAGAGTTGGCGGATTTCCATTTTGTCAACTCTGTGCAGGCCACTTGCCTTCACATTAAATGGAAACCGTCATTTTGCCTTGGGCTAAGCGAAAGGTTTTGTTGCTGGGCTTTCAGGCAGAGTCATGCGGCTTGGGCTTCTTCTGGGCTTCTTCTCCTTTAGCCCAATGTTTAAATATCAACCCAAACATCACTAATTTATCTGAGTAATAATTGTTGTGCAGTTTTCAGGAAGTGTGACCTACAATGGTCTCGGCATGCATGAGTTTGTGCCTCAGAGGACTGCTGCCTATACCAGCCAACATGATGTTCATATGAGAGAATTGACAGTCGGAGAAACAACTTCTCTGCAAGATGCCAAGGAGTTGGAGCCCGTTATGGTGGGTTCAGATAACTGACTTTGTTCAATTTTCAGAACCAAACCGATTACTCTATTAATCAAAGATTATTTGTGGTTGGTTTAAATTATGGCAGGCATCCTAGTAGAGTTAAGCAGACGAGAGAAAGAAGAGAATATCAAGCCGGATGCAGACATAGATATCACATGAAGGTGAGAAATAAGAAAAGCTACTTAGCAGAACTTAGATATCTACTTGAGAGGTCTACTAGTTAGTTAGTGTGTTGTTAATTATGTTTTTTTCTTCTAATCAACGACTTACGTCTTGTTAATTCATTGTTTCGATTATTATAGGCAGTGGCATCAGAAAGCCAGAGGGCACAAGTGGTGACAGATTATATACTAAAGGTAAGATCGCGTTTATATTTTGTACCATAAGAGGACTTTCTGAAAATTACACTTTATTGATCAGTAATTCATTTGATTTTTCCAGATTTTGGGATTAGATGTATGTGCAGATACCTTGGTTGGGGATAACTTAAGAAGGGCCATCTCCGACGGACAAAAGAAACGAGTCACAACTGGTAAAAATATAATTCTAGACTTCTAGTTCTTAAATTAAAGAGCATGGTTTATAAATTTTCGAGAAGTTTTGATAAATCAATGAATTGTATGTAGGTGAGATGCTTGTTGGACCGGCTAAGGCGTTATTCATGGACGAAATATCTATGGGTTTGGATAGTTCCACAACGTATAAAATCTTATCATTTCCATTTCCGTCATTTTGAAGTTCCTTAGTAATCTTAAATTTCTTCATCCAAACATAGTGTTATTTGTCATTTTCATTAAAACTAAAGTTTTTTTTTTTGGACTTTCGTTAGTTTTCCTTGTAAACAATGGGTGTTAGATTTAGTATTTAATCCCAAATTCATAAAAACTTTTATATCTTTTATTCAAGTTAAATTCAAATTTAATTTAAATTATTGGAGAGAATTCAAATTTGAGCAGTACGAAATATACTATTCTAGTTAAAGCCTTGATGAAGCGCATCCCAGTTTAAACTTTGATGAGTAGCCAACTCATTTTGTCTGTAACCCGAGGACAAAGTAAAAGTCTCATTTTAGCAAATAACAAACCAAACTTTCCATCGCCTTCGCGAGTAATTTAAATTTTGATTTTTCAAGCTAATTTTAGGTTAAAAGGTAGCTACATAAGGAACTGCTTTCAAACGCCACAGCTCAAGAACGATAAAATGCATGGGTCGACGTCACCAGTGATGTCATATGATACTATGAACAATTCCTCCCAAACTGAAAATTTAGAAAAATAACCAAAATTTTGATCTCCTATAGAATTATAGCAATCTTTTTAAATTTAAGGGAAGATTGGTTACTCTCACTACCATCGCTAAGGCGTACCCACAACGTCGAGCCCTAAGAACTTAGTGGCATCTAACTGACAGCTGACCAGTATGGATTTACATAAGAATTTATAGATCACGCACCAACGAAGACTGCAGACAGCAAAACTCAAACCTTGGTGAGGCAACACACAAGTTAAGGATCTTACCAACTGAGAGCAATTCCACTCCTAAAGACTTTGCGCCAGCACCCAGCCCATTTATCCACTCAGTGAACAGTGATAGACCCCAATAAACAGTAATAGGCCAATGCATCTCCACCTCTAACAAAAAATAGCCTAGTCCATTTTATTAAAATATAATTAAATAAAATGAAGACCTTTAAAATAATGATTTTAATAGGTTTTAAAAACCTATTTCCTTACCCAATTATTTGACCGGTTCTCTCTCTTTTCTTTCTCTCTCTTTCCCTCTCTCTATCTATTTTCTCTCCCTCTCTCTCTTTTCCAGCTCACTCCCGTGAGCTCTCCTTCTCCTTCCTCTTCAAAACCTTCAACAAATCAAACACAAAATATTATTTTTGTAATCCCTGGAGCTCAAGGAACCCAACCATGCCCTTGCATGCAGCATTGGTGCATGGTGTGAGGTCCTACCATTAAAGCTGAGTGCTTGAGCTCTCCTTAGATCTCTCTCCCTTTGTTCACTTTTGCGGGTCCAAGGGTTTCGGTGCTGCTAAATCTCTCTCAGCGATTCGAATCCCTCTCCGGGTTCGAATGCTCTTTCTCTCTCTCTCTCTCTGCGCGGTGGACTCACACTCCACAGCTGCATCGCATCCATAGATCCAAGTCACCAATTCCATCCCTGACGTCAGCATGGCGTCATGCGGGCCGGTCCCAAGGTCTGTCAATTTTAGGCTGGCCTGGAGACCAACTTGGGTTGGATGCCAGACAATCCCGTGGGCTGGAGAGACTTCCCTAGGTGCTGAGCCATTTTTTTAGTTGTGTGCCGGCCTAACCCACCCCCAATGGAAGTGCTCTGATCCAACTCTCACTGGCTTACATTTCTAAAAGTAGCAAAACTGTGAAGTTTCTGACGACATCCAAAGTGAAAACTAAGAACTAAATGCGAATTGGTTGTCAAGCGCTTTAAAGTAGTTTTTAATTTTTTGTTTTTAGTTTTAATTTTGCGTACTTTTCCTTATACATTTGTTCTACCTTTCTCCTCCATCATTCATCCACACTCTTATATCTCTCCTTCATCCCATGTGTTTTTCCCTTCATCTCTAACACAAAAAATAGAAATTAATAACTATAAACGAAATAATAATCAAATAAACCTTATTTACTTTCTAAGTTACCAGCATGTAAATTCCGAAACTGTAGTAGAAAACATTTTCTAAGTTAAGAGAGAATTAAAAGAGTATATGAATGGATTTAAAGTAGAATTACCGTATATAATGCTCTTAATATAGGAACAACTCTTCATTACAATATACGAGTAAATTTGAGATTTCACCTTCTTTATTCTTATTTTATTTACAAAGAGAGATTACTCTTAATAATTGTGTTATAATGCTCGTTTGAAAGTGTTTTTAAATGACTAAAAACACTTTTGTTGAAAATATTTTTGGAACCAATCATTAACACTTTTGTTGAAAATATTTTTGGAACCAATCATTGGTAAAAATGCAAGTGAATCATAAAAAAACACTTGAAGTGCTTCCTACAAGAAGCACAAGTTACACATAACTTGTGCTTCTTACAAAAAGCACTTGAAGTGCTTTTAGGACCCAAATTTTGTCTCTTAAAGTTTTTTCAGAATTTTTTGCTACACCTGATATGTTAAATAATAATATCATTCTATAATATTTTTCATCTCTTTGTGGGGTCCAATTATTGAAATCACCAATCAAATACTTGGAACACACAACAATATTTATTATGTATTGCATCACATCTATCAAAAAATTATTAAATAAATTTGACAGCAACTGTCAAATTGGACAACAAATCGCTTTGCCTTCAATTGACTCAGCGTCATATAAGAAAGTAAGAAAGTGAAGACTTGGTTGGAGAGAGTTTGCTATTATTTTTTACTGTTCTATATCTATATGGTAATTTCGACCTCTTTTAAAAATGCTCTCAATAATTTTAAAGATACTTCCAAATAAGCATTTAGTATATTGTGAATTCCCTTCCCTTAGTTAATATAGACTTCAAAATTTAGTAGAAATCAATATTCTCTTTTGTCGCAACTTGCAGCATGAATGGAATCTGTTTCATGGCATTAGCCGACACACTTCTAAATTCCAACGCACACATTCGTTTTAAATATCTTCTCCACGTATATTTTACAATGGAAAGAATCTGATTTATTCATTTTCGATTCCTGTTAGAACTGTTTGCAGGGTGATGTTAAAAGTATATTTTTCAGGTGATGCAATCATTTTTAGACTAAAATTTGACTTAATGAGTAATAGAATTAAAATCATAAGTTTTATCTTAAGTTAAAAGAAATAATTAAAAGGAAAAATTAATATCCGATCTCTAGTTACAAATGTTCATTAACTGATACTTTATTAGTGTTCAAATTTTGGTTTAAGCTCCTAGCATTAATATGATAATAAATTTATACGTTTATTGCATATTTTTTAAAATAAAAATTAGTAATAGAGTTAGGGTTTTAATATTCATATCTCTATTAAACTCCTAAACCATTTTCAATTCAAACATTTCCAAAATAAATAATAAAAAATTAGAATAAGTTTGTACCCATTAGTTTTTATACAAAGGTTCTCAAATTTTTAAACTTAAATGTACCCATTCATATAATTTTCAAATTTTTTAATCTTAAATGTACCCATTCTTAAATATACCGAATTTTTATATGTCACAACCTGTCCCAAGTTTTAATGATTTTATAATATTATTTTATATTATTATTTTGAAAGTTGTGGTGAGAAAGAAGGAAAAAGAAAAGAAAAGAAAAAAAAAGAAAAAAAAAAGGGAAATGAAAGAAGAGGAAGCCGGGGAGGAAGAATAGAAAACAGAGAAAAAAAAATGATTGGGCAAAGCTGCCCAATCGAAGAAGAAGAAGAGAGCAGCGAATTGGAGAAGAGAGAGGAAGAGACCGGCCAATAGGAGGAAAAGGAAAGGAGGGAAATGACGGAGGTGCACAACACCCATTCCTCCCGCGACCCGTGTACCCGGTTTCAACCCGGAGGGATTTCCGGCCAAATTAGGCAATTTTTTCGACGAATTTCTTAAAGAAACCTCTTGGGAACTCCTCTACACCTTCCCTCTATCCATTCCATCTCAAATTTGGACAGATTTGGTCTTGAAAGTGGAAGAAACCGAAGATGGGTGCCGCGACTTTCTTATTCAAATTCCATCAAATGTGAAGCAATTTCTTTCAATTTCCACCACCCATAGCATCCTCTTGAGGCCTAGAACAAAGCCCAAGCAATGGTTGCGACGGCGGAGTTGTTTTGGAGTCGAATTGAACACACCCAAATTCAAGGGTTCCACACGGTTTTTGGTGAAATTGAGGTGTTTCCAGGCCAAATTTTCCTTGGCCTCAGGATGAAGTTTACTCTACTCATTGAGATCTTCATTTCTATAAATTTTGGTAATTTTTGGAAATAGTTGGATTTTCAGGCGAGTCGGGGCGGCCGGCTGCCACCCGCAGCGGCACGTGCGGCTGCACGTGGCCAGGGGGCCGTCAATGTTATTCTTAGGCATAATTAATTGCCTTGAGTTCATTTTTGGTGATTTTGTAACGTAGATTGATCGTTTAGACCTAGATTCCTTACGTTACGTTACTTGGTGAAAATATGAATTGATGATCCGACCGTTGGATCGTCACCCAACTTTGATACGTTGTAATACGTAATATTTGAGGATTATTGGAACTTAAAGATCAGGAATCCAATTTACGGATCTCTTGAAATTGGAGTTGTAAGTTCATAAAATAAAATGTTAACCGTCACTCGATTTTGGCAATCGACGGAGATCCGACCGTTGGATGGTAATGAAATTTTAGGATATTGTTCTAGAGATATATTTTGAATCTTTGGAAGTTACGGATCGGAAATCTGAGTTGCAGATCTTCCAGATCAAACTACGTAGTGACGTGTTTTATATAAGTTATATATTCTATCGATATGATTTCTGAGGCATGATTTGATGATTGTTCTAGGCACCGATCGTCATGACGCCTTGATGTGTTGTGCTGGGGAGTTGTAGGGCGAACTTCAGGTGAGTGGGCTTTTGTTTTCAGTATATGTATATACTTGACGTTTTTCCCAGAAAACATATTTAAAGAAAATGTGATTTTAAATGCCATGTCATACTTGCATTATATTTTAGCATATGCA
>JADOBS010301129.1:0-11596 GCA_015708375.1 Cydonia oblonga
ACTTTAACCCTCATTTTTTTTTTTTTTTTTTTTTTTTGTCAAAGAAACCCTCATAAGACTCAAATATTCATAATTCAATTCATACACAAATCGTGATTAAAGAAAGTATTCAAACATACTAAGTTCCTAAGGTAAGAACATTCTCATATAATCCAGGAGTTCATCCCCAATCTGAATTGCATTTCAAAAGGGTTATGCTTTTGCATTTTGAAACTACCCCATTATCCATACAGTAAGTTCCGAGCAAAAATGATTCGGTTTTAACTTTTAATTCATTCTTTCCTAAAGCTATTAACGCTTTGACATTTTTATCAGACACATCCAGCCTAATGTTATGCACAATCACTTCTAGAGTAACATTTGAACAGTACATTTACCTACATAAACATTAGCAAATACGTGATCAATCAGTTTGTCACAAAGTCCCTTTTATACTGCACATCATTTATTTTTGTTCAATAGAAGGTTTAGAAGGTATTAGGGACTGTTGGAGTTTATTTGGATTCTAAATCCCTGAGACTAAACCCTCAACTCTAAAAGCCTAAACAATATGGTGGGCCAAAGTTATGCCATGTCATTACTTAACGGAGAACTAGACGGAAACCCTAACAGAAGTATTAAAGTGTCAGAAAAATCAAAGTTTAGGTATGAAACTGAGACAAAAAAAACTAAGGGTAGCAAAGTGTGAATTTCACGATAGTTGAGGGTAGTAAAGTGAGAATTACCCTAACAAGAAAATCAATGGAGTGACATAGACTTAATTCAAGCTTAAGATTAAGGACATACTACCAAAGATGGAATCACATCTGACAGAAATATTAATTGGTTGGAGACAAAGAAAAAGTGAACGAAATAAGAGAGAAGGCTAAAAAGCTCACACTTTAAGTCTAATACCCAAATCTTGTAGAAAAGAACAGTATGACTTGCGTAAATATGCCTCTTTCTTCAAGTCAATGCCGTCTCGTCCAGATGGAGAATTTTCTTCAATTTCCTTTCTAAAGAAGTACCAATAGGATCCTTCCTCTATCCTGTCCTGAATGTCTTTATGGGTACTTCCATCATTCACGCTATGAGGAGTGGATTCAGCAGGGGAAGAACTAGCCATATGTATCTCAGATCTCCAAATTAAAATAAAACTGATATAAACAACTTCTGTTGTTCAAAACTGTAAAGACTATATCACCAAAGCTCACCAGATTCCTGTTCATGGATTACCAAAATTGGTCAGAAAGACTATTATAGAACAGGATAAAACAAAATAAAAAAGTAGTAGTAATCACAAAGTTTACAAATGAAAAAAAGATAAAATAAAATAGGCTATACGCATAGATAAGAAAACCAGACACATTTTTTACCCTCATATTCTACTTTGTTCACAGCATCTTCTACGAAATCAAGCTTTCTAGCTCTTTTCCTACATTTTAAAGTTTCTCTTCCATTTCAATGAATTTGCACATACGCCTGAAGTTTCTGTTTCTCTAATACTCTTGCATAATGATTCAAATTGGTCCAATTTGGTGTTTTCCACTTAAGTTTATTCAAATATAAATGATTCAGTTCGTAAAAACCACAATGAAAAAAAACAAGGTCCAAATCTATATATTGGACAGAAAATCTTGATCCCTCATTTACTTATTTGATGGTGCCTACATCGCCAAATAATTCGAAGCTAATAATCTCTAGGGTTCTTCCAATCCTTCTCAAGTCCTTCAACTGTATTCTATCTATTACACTAGTGGAATACAATGCTGTGCACAACATGAACTATCCTTATCAAAAGCCACTATTTTCTTGAATTTACTGCATGAGACAAGGAGAACTACTTTCATTCATCATTGAACTATATAAACACCACCACATTTCTATCTCGGAAAGAGTACCAAGCCTCAATTTCAGAAGTTTGAAATAAAAGAAAAGCAAAAATGTGCATGAATGAATTCAAAAGATTTAGAAAACTTCTTAACAACTTCGCTACCTCAGCCATTGCCAAACTCCATTTGTAAACAAGTGAAGCAAATGGTCTCATTGTTACTCCTTTGGTTACCGCGAAAGCCAAAAACTCAAAAAATCAATTAAAACGTATCTTATGAATATAATCATAATTGTAATTATCAAACTTTACAAATATAAATACAATACCGGACAACGAAAACTAGACAGAACACACGCACACATACACTGATACACATATATTATTCCCCATTTAATCCATAATCCGCCCGCGATTATTTTCTGCAGCCTATTTTTCCAAATTCAATTAAGATAAACAGAAGATTATCCTAAAACCCCAAACTTCCACAAGATTACAAAAATAACTACAGAAACAGATTATTCAAACCAAACAAACAAAACCGAATTTTTTGTTTGTACTTCTACGATCTCAAATGAGCTAATTTACGTTAAAAAAATCTCAAAAAAAACTCGAAGAATTCGACGAGCATGAAAACTTGAACGGAGAAGCTAAAAGCCCGAAACCGAAGTTAAGAGAAGTTAACGCTACCTTTGAATTGGCGAAGACGGCAGCACTAGGGCAAAATCCTACCCAATCTTCCCAATTTGGATTTTAGGGTTTATGCTGTGCAGACTTTGGAGACAGAGAGAGACAGCGCGAGAGGAAATAATCGCTGTGTTTTAAGACTTCTTTTCCTCTTCGTTTTTTTTTCAATAATTCTTTTGCGATTTTTCTGATTGGTGTTTTATCGTTGCCACGTTGGCACGTACAGATGTGTGAGATCTCTCATCCGAATAGGTTCTCCTTGTTTGGATTAAGTCACACGTGTTCTATTTTTGTCATTTTTATTGTTCTTTAATTTGGTTTCTAAATATCTCATTCCAACAAAAACAAATATCTAAAAAAGTGTTAAGGCTTTTAGTTGTTCAAAACTTATTCTCCTTTTCTTAAATTTGTTATGGGCGTCTCGTTCTCTTAAAATCCATGATTTAAGAAAATTTTGATGGCTTGCCATTCGATCTTAATATACACACTTATCACTGTTTTCTGCTTAGGCGTTAGGTAGCTAGTCAACGTTTCGATTTATCCTTAAGCATTTGAGAATTAAGAAAGGGAGCCTAAGGTCTGGTTTAGTATTGAAGTGATTCTAAAAAAAGTTGGTATAAAAAAAAAGCTCCCAGCTTTTTTATGTTTGGTAAACATTCAGCTTGAGCTTTTTTTTCACAGTTTTGGGTGAAAAAAAAAACCAAAAACAAGAAGCTGCAAAACCCAGCTTTGAAAAATCGGCTATAATAATGCTTTTTCTTTTTTCAAAAGCACTTTTACAAAAAAGTTTACCAAACACTCTGTTGCTTTATTTCATGGTCGCTTATTCTCACAGCACAGCAGAAGCAGTTTTTTTTCAAAGCACAGCAATACCAAACCAGCCGTAAATCTACTTAAGCGTTCGTCTACCCTGCCTAAAACTCGGCTTTCATATAGACATAAAATCAATAATTTTTTATTTTGCATTTTATATTTTTCAATAAAATGTAAGAGACTTGTTGAATATTTGGATGAACACTCATTATATGTTTGTTCCATATTTTTTCAATATGATATAATACTTTATAATCTATATGTCATTTTCTTTTATATTATGTATCTTAATACAATTATGTATTTTTTTTTAACTATAAATAGACACTTACTTATACGATATATAATAAATTTATTTAGATCCACATAGTCCCCTACCTAGGTCCAACCGATCGCCCAACTAATGTCTAATGTTTTTTAGAATTTGTAAAAAGAAAAATCATTAGATTGTAATGTTACGTGCTTATTCTATGGTCCTTCAATTCCTCAATCCTCACACAAATACACAACTCGCACTCGTTTGTTGACTTCACATGTGGGCAGTCACGTGAGACCACCCAATCGTTCTTTTTATTTTATTTTATTTTCCAAATAAAAGAGTAAATTTAAATAAAATCAAATTCAAAATCAAAATCAAAATCACTACACTCTCTCTCTCTCTCTCTCTCTCTGCCCCTGAGTCACTTGTTGGTGGCAGTAATCGCAAGCTAACAGTGAACAACTTTGTGAAATTTCCGGTGGCTGAGATTGGCGGGCGGAGGAGGATACGATGGCGTCGGCGCCGGTGAACAAGATTGAGCGGGCCCACCAGATGTACCGAGAAGGTAGCTACTCGGAGGCGCTAGGGTTTTACACCGAAGCCCTATCCATGGCCAAGACCAAACCCCAGAAGATCGCCCTCCACAGCAACCGAGCTGCTTGCTTCTTGAAGCTCCACGATTTCAAAAAGGTTCGCGCTTTTTTTTCCCTCTCTATCGCTTTATCTATTCGTTTTTGCTGTACGAAGTTGTTCAATTTTTTCAATATTCGATCTCGATGAATTCATTGGAACTAGCGATTCGTGTTATCGAACGAAAATTTCAATGGCAGTGTGGATATCGCGAGTTCAAGACACGATTTTTCTGCTGAAAATTGCGTCGTTTTCACAATTTTGATCCCAACGAGCTGATTAGAGCAAGTAATTTTTGTTTTCTAATGATGAGTTCAGTGACAGTGAGGGTATCGTGAGTTCAAGACACGATTTTGCGACTGGAAATCGCGTTCTGGATCTCGATTTTGATTTGCTAAATAAAAATGTGGAATTTGATGGTTGGAATTTTGTTCTTTTTCTAATAGTTGATCTGTTGGTTGACTTCATTCGAGTATATTTTAGGCAGCTGATGAATGTACCTCAGTGCTTGAGCTTGATTACAATCACACTGGAGCATTGATGTTGCGGGCGCAGACCTTGGTGACCCTCAAGGAATATCACTCGGCACTCTTTGATGTTCATCGGCTCATCGAGTTAAATCCATCATCAGAAGTTTATCAAAACCTTCAAGCCCGATTGAAGACACAAGTGGTATAATTCTCTCGTACTTTCTGCTATTTTTTTTTCTACATTGTTTTACAAATGATTGACCGTTATTGTCTGGTACAAATCAATAATAGAAGCTTAAGGGCAGTTTGAGGTTTGGTTGCCAGTTAGTATGGATGGTTTTGTTGTCACCTAAAACCCGAAAGAAATCCCCTACCCTTCGAACAACCTCTAGGTTTTTGTTCAGTGTCATTTGGGACATTTTGTTCACTTATAACCATCTTATTCATCATTGTATTTACAATTATGAACACTGCTGTTGCAAAAATTTACAATTATGAACATCATCATCGTCAGCAGCAGTGCAGCCGGTGCTGAAATCATAAATTTGCAATTGTCAATTTCCTGGCTGTGAGTAAAGAGTTTATTTTTCTGCTTGAGGAAAGTCACTCGCTCCAATACCTGAATCCGAAGCAGAGCTAGAAGAAGAGGAAGAAGACGAGGAGGATGAAGCAGAGCCAAATAGATATGTGGAGAAAGAGGAGCAATACGAAGAAAAAGAAGATGCTGTATTTTCAAGTGCAGGAAAGGAACAGATTCCTGAGGTTAATGAGACAACTTCTGTTGCCGATGTTATTCCCCCCAAGACACCGGTAAACAGGGAAGTTTCTCCACAAGGAAGGGATCCAAAAGGTAACTACATAAAGACCATTTCCCCAGCTGAAGTTGTTGCCACTCGTGCAGTCAAGGTATCGTCTGAAAAAGAAAAAGAAAAAGAAAACGGATGGCAAGCAATTCCAAAACCAAAGGGACACTCTTCTCTGGACTATGCACGGTGGGACAGAGTGGAAGATGACTCTAGTGAAGAGGATGACGACGATGATGATGATGAAGACTCTCAACCTCAGTATAGATTCCGTGTGAGAACTGTTGGTGTCCGACCAGTGAAGTGAAGGGGGCTGAGGAGCAAATAGACACAGTACTCAAGTTCAATAGCATCATATTTTTTTGGGACAACCAACCACAAAGTCAAAAAATCATAGTGAAGTAAGCAGCATGCGAAAGTTGTGGTAGTTACAAGTGCAGAAACTTTGAAAGCTATGAGAATCTGGCTTTTACGTGCAGAAGAGCTCTGGCAATGCATCATTAAAAGAAACAGGATTCTGCATTTTAGCTCTCTGGCTCAAGGTGGATGTATTACCTCTGTGGTTCCTACTATGCTGCAATTTACAAACAATTCATGCTGTGGCACAAAAATAATCGGAAGCTCGGTCTGCAACGGTTGAACTCCAACTTGTCCAGGCTGACTAGTCCTTACAGGGTCAGGTAAAATTGTTGGTTGTGATGTAATTATGTGCCTTTGTAAATTTTTACCGCAATGCTTGTAAGAAAATAATGAAACGTATAGGTTTCCAGGGTTGCTTCCATCCTCAATCAACTTGGAAACCCGAAAGATGATATAAACTTTCAACATTCGATATATTCTTTTACCTTATTCTGGTTTCTTATGTAGTGTGAGTTGTAGATTAGTAATCGAACGCTTGTATCCGCTTTTGATACTTTTTTTGGGAAAATAGAGAGAATTTTTTTTTGTGGAACTTAAGGCAAAACCCAAATAACAAGCAAACTCAACCCAAATGTATTATTTCTTAGTAAAACGTTATCAGGCAAGCCCTAAAGAAGGGAAAAAAATATAAAAAAAAACTTAACGAGCTACGAAATTACAACAATATTAATACAGTAACTTAAGAAATCTACAACAAAATGCAACTTTCATCCTCCTAATTTGAATTAGTTTCATCAAGTACCGGCAAAGCTTGGGACAGAATGTCAGCTGCAACATCAAGCTCCTGCTCAGTTATGATCAATGGAGGCACCAGCCTCACAACATTACCTTTTCCAGCAGTCAATATTAACAGGCCAGAGTTTCGACATGCATCCACAACGGGTGAGGCAGAGACATCCAATTCAATTCCGATAATAAGCCCCAGACCACGTATTTCCCGAACATGTGGGTTCCCTCCCAGCTTCTGCTGTAAGATGTTTTTGAAGTAGATACCTTTTTTAGAGACGCTATTCAAAAATTTGGGATCGGATATTTTGTCGAGAACAGCTAAGGCTGCGCTACAGATAAGAGGTGCACCAGCAAAAGTACTTCCGTGGTCACCAAAAGCTATCGCTGAAGCCACTCTTTCGGTCATCAATGCAGCTCCAATGGGTAGGCCTCCAGCAAGTGGCTTGGCAAGTGTCATTATATCTGGGAATACACCGTAAGCCTCATGAGCCCAGAGATACCCAGTTCGACCTAAACCACATTGAACCTACAGAAAAAGAAAGCATTACTCTTAAACTTCCTCGACGAGAGCATTAACTTGAATCCTTTAACTTATCCCTCTGAAGAACTTTGAAAATACAATAACGAGTAAAAGAAACAACAAGAACAACAATGAAGGAATAATGAAGGACTGTGAGCATAATAATGAAGTTTGACATTTGAGAATTCGAACTGCGGCCTATTTAACATCCCACATCCCCAGATTGACGAAATCATAACATAAAGAAGCAATGAGAGTAATATTGCCGATATAAGAATTGGGAATGTAGGAAGAATCTACTACAAGAAAATCAGATGCATTATGCAAGGATTCATATTTCATGTTGGGAAAGGGAATGGCTCGAGGCCATAACGACCATTATCCAAGGGACCAATGAAATCACGAATCGTCCAGTGAAATTGCCATCCGAACCAAACAAACTCAAAACATTTTGGAGAAAACATAAAACCATAGCGCACGCTAACAAGAGAATCCAGCACAAAATACACCACCTAGTTTGTTTAAATTGAGCACAAACTGAAGATAAAAAGTAGCTGATTACCTCGTCGAACACCAGAAGAGCACCGGCATCATCACATGCAGTACGCAGAAACTGCAGAAACTCCTTTGAAGCACTGTAAATTCCACCTTCACCCTGAATAGGTTCGACAAACACAGCGGCAGTCTTTCCGGGCTGAATCAGTTCTTTGGTAGCTTGTATATTTCCATACTCCACAAACGTGACTCCAGGCATAACAGGTTCAAAAGGAGACCGGTAATGCTCTTTGCTAGTCAAGGCAAGAGCACCCATGGTCCTCCCATGGAAGCTGTTCGTGAAAGATATGAAGCCCGTGGCAGGCTCTTTCGCATCAGGGTGAGTATGTCTCTGAAACTTCCTTGCAAACTTAATGGCTGCTTCGTTCGCTTCGGTTCCAGAATTAGTGAAAAACACACGGTCTGCAAAACTAGAACCCACCAGACGCTTTGCTAGCTCCACCTACATTACACCAAGCAATGCCCATAAGTCCATTAACCAGACAAACGACGCCAGTTAGACGCAAAATGCAACCTTTCACATGTTTTTCCTACACTTTCTCGGCAACCAAGCAATACCCAGAAGCCCAAAACCAGAATAACGCGCTGTTTATGCGCAAAATGCAATCTTTTACAATTACCCGACACTTTCTCGGGAACCAGACAAGCATACGAAACGCAATTCAAGATGAAGGGAAAACCTGCGGGATTGAATAGTAGAGATTGCTGACGTGAGTAAGGGTTCCGGCCTGATCAACCACCGCCTTCAGCCAGTCCTCGTCGCCCTGGCCGAGCGCGTTCACCGCAATCCCCGAGCTCAGGTCCAAATACTCGCGCCCCTCGGTATCGTACAATTTACAACCTTTGCCACTGGTGAGCACCACTGGAGTCCTCGCGTAGGTCTGCAGCAGGACCTTCGCCTCCGTCTCCATTACCTCCTTGCTCTTCAAAAGCCCTAATTTGGAGGCGGTATCCGGTGCTTCCACGTCCACACTGAGGCAAGCCGCGGAGGGCCTCCGGCCGTTGATTAGTCGGACTTCTCTGCCTAAATTGGGGATGCATCGACGGCGGAGATTGAGAGGCTGGGAAATGGTGTTTGGGGAAACGTGAAGGGAAGACATTTTGGAGACGAAGGAGATGGTGCGAAATCGGAGGTTGGCGGCAGAGGCTGCTTGGCGGGCGAGAATGAACGTGTCAGAACCCCAATACGAAAGATTGACTACCCTCCCACTTCCGTGCCTTCGTGCCCTCCTATTTGTATGGTTACGATTATACTATGTTAATATTTTATATTACTATTTATTTTTATCTTATTATTTTTATAAAAAAAATATATATAAAATATTGACGTGACTTAACCTTGATCACACAAAATAGAAGACCACGAAAAATAGAAGGGCAGACAATCCAAATCCAATACGAAAATGCAAGAAAACTGAAAACGTGATTCATGGGAACCTAAAACGACATCGTTTTATCCATTCAGTTATTACTTCCAAACGCCAACCAATCCTTAACCTATAAATAATCCCAACCCTTTCACTCTTATCCGCCGGACTAATTAAACCATCCAAACATGGGAGAGCACAACCTTCTCTAGTTTCCACTCATTAGTTTCTCTTTCATTGGCTCTTTTATATTTGCTTCGCACGTCTGTAAGAGTTCTGTTGTCTGTATCTCTTTGAGCAAGAATCTGAGATTTGTTTGTAGGAGTAGGAGAGTGATCTGGTTGTATATGGGATTTGAGTTGTGAGAGCTTAAACAATTTGTAATCTCTGTTTCATACTAGCAGTGGCGTAGCCAGAATTTTCGAATAATAAGGTCATCATATCAACCAAAAAAAACTTCATTGGATCATTTCGTCCAGCACCTAGTAGGCATCTGCCAATTCTTATCAATATATGCCGAAAGTTTATGCCAACATATGTCGACAACTACTATTATTTCTATAGGCTTGTCGAGGGTGGATGCAAGATACTGTAGAATAATGTTCAAGAATGCCAAAGGTTTTCAGCTAAAGTATTTCATACAAGAAGAGAGAAAAGGAAGCCAAATATGATAGAAGAAAATAAAAGAAGTATGAAGAGGAGGTTGTTATTTAGTTTGTCTTAGGTGTTTATAGGGTCAAATACAATATACAAAACAAACATACATGGGGCTTCTGAAGTTGTTGGGATCAAGGACAACCAATGACTTTATATTGCCTCCGCCGCTGCATACTAGTGACATTTCTTCAAGACGTAGGCTTATGCAGAACCTGTATCTGAAGCTTCTGCGCAACATTGGTTTTGCGTTAACTTGTAGTCCAAGTTGTCCATGAGATTTTGCACAAGTAGCAGTATTAGAGCATCATTGACACTTGGGATTTGGGATCACTTGTGTTCAATTTTGAAACTTTTGAGAGCTGGCGCGTTTTGATTAAACCTTAAGGATGGCTCTATGTTGGAATTCTCACCTAGCTTTTGTAAATAGTCTGCTTGAATCTCCCAATAATGGTAAGGCCGTTTGGAGAAAAAAAAAATTCATATCCATTTGACAATTATGGTGTATAAGTTGTGGAAAATATTGACATGTTTGCTTTGTGACTGGATTTGATGATTTGCTTCGAGCTCAACCACCGATTTTTGCATAAGTTTAGGATTTGATATTGTCATTGATCTGATCATTTGGATATATCATGTTTCTTTTACTGATATTTATGAGTTTTTCTCAAACGGACTCTGATTGTTATTGGGATTCTTCTTGGTTTTCTAAGCTTGATGGCATACTATAATAAGAGAAGAGAAGCATGGAGATGACATTCACCCACCCGCTGATTGCGGTTGGCAGCCACTGGTTCTGTCTCGACGAGGAGGATGAGCTTAATGAAGCCTTTCTTCCTTGGCCAAAGCCATCTGGTGTTCGACTTCATCCAACCAACAAGGTAAGTATAACTAATGCTTAACAATATAGGAGTGCATGCCTGTGAATATTGAGCAAACATAACTCAGTAAATCACAATCGAGATTAAAAATTAGTAAATCACAACGCTTTAATTAGAACGATCAAGCTCTAAGGATCTTATTTCCTTGCACATTTTAGGATCTTATTTCCTTGCACATTTTATGTCAACTAATTACCAAATAAGCTTCGAATATATGATCATTGATGAATAAAGCAAAACTCCAACTTCTTTAAGGTTCACCGTACCGTATTTGCTGAGGAATAATACTTCCTACATCTTTGGTGCCAGAAGCAATGCCTGACAAGTTATGAGTATAGTTGCAATCCTAAATCTTGCAGCCTTTTCGGCACGCTGATCAGATTTAAGGCACTCAATGCAAGATGTTGGCAACTCAGCATTGTGACATTCCGCTCGGAATAGTTCTCATCTGCAAGTGCAAGGTTTTGGAGTCGATGAAGGAATGGATGTTAGAACTAATTAGGGTTACCTCAACAAGGATTACAAATATATCACTAGACTTTTAAGTATTGCATGTGTGTGTACATACGATTACCCAAGAACAATCATTAAGCACATGCACATGAGTGTTTGCAATACTACAAGGTCGAACAACATTTATAAGGAAAGGCTGGGTACCTGAGGACGCCATTGATGTAGTTGAGGAATGCACAGAGAACCAAGGAGGGCCTTCTTTTGATTCTTGATTCTTATATGACATGCTTCAAGACGAAAGTGATGAGTCTGACAAGCGTAGGAAAACCCTAGAAGGGAAGCCTTCTACTCGTTGAGGAACCTTTATGTCAAACCCTAGTGATAGTGTTGGAAAGTGTTTGATGTTATATTCCTATGAGCAGAGACATCTCCTATATAGGCAAAGTACCCAACCGCATCCCGGCTATCATGGGATGGTTGAAGCCTAGTAATCCTCCACGTTTATTAAGTTGTAAAACCATAACTAATGCACGTACACTTAGCGT
>JADOBS010301130.1:0-11596 GCA_015708375.1 Cydonia oblonga
CTTTTTTTTTTTTTTTTTTTTTCACCCAAAACTGTAAAAAAAAGCTGAAGCTGAATGTTTACCAAACACAAAAAAACTCCCAACTTTTTTGAGAATCACCTTAGTACCAAACCAGGCCTTAGTAGCTAGTATAATACCAACGTCCCAATTCTTTAGAATAATGCCAACGTTATTATTGGCTAGAATTTTAATTCAACAAATAAATGGATTTGAAGGAAAATGAATTGTCACAATGAGTATTGGTTTGTATTTTGAAATACCCTACAAAATTCCAACACCTCCTCTTGTGACACTAGTGCACAAACGTACAATGTCACACGTTGTTTCTCAGCGTGTTCCCTCCCTTCTACCCATTAAGCTCACACGCGATAACTCTTAGTGTCTAAATGTGTTTGGATTTGAATTATGGTGGGATTTGATGATGAAATCAACAAGAAATTGATTAGCTCAGAGAGTTGGGTAAGCAGAGAACAATGGAGAAGGAAAAGTGGAGTAGGTTGCTTCCTTAGATTCAGTTCAACTCAATACACCTCACACTGCAAACATGAGAAGGATATAGTATCAAACTAAACATGGTAAATACCAAAAATATATAGGACAATATTTTGGAATTTCTTATTTATATTAATCTCCAAAGTGGAGTATATAGAGGAGTTACAATTGGTATTACATATGCACTTTATCAATGTGGGACACTAGACAACTATTTACACTTTTACTAATATATAACTTGCAACTCTCCCCCTCAAGTTTGAGCAAAGATGTCATGTTACGCATGCCCAGCTTGTCAAGCGAATTGGAAAACACACTATTAGACACAGCCTTAGTAAGTACATCGCGAGTTTGATCTTCAGATCCGACAAACAGAAACATAATAATTCCAGCATCCAATTTTTCCTTAATGAAAGTTGATCAATCTCCACATGTTTTGGTTGATCATGTTGTACTGGATTATGAGCAATCTCAATAGTAGCCTTGTTATCACAATGGAGTTTCATAGCACCCTTAGGTTTAAATCCAAGATCTCTCAACAATTTTTTTCCAACCACAATAACTCACATACACCATGAGACATACCACGAAACTCAGCTTCAACACTTGACCTAGCCACCACTTTTTGTTTCTTGCTTCGCCAAGTAACTAGATTACCACCCATAAACATAAAGTATCTAGATGTAGATTGCCAATCAATGATAGAACCTGCCCAATCTGCATATGGATACCCTTCAACATTCAAATGACCATTCTTGGAGAAAACCAAGCCTTAGCCAGGAGCCATCTTCAAATACCTCAAAATACGGATTACTGCATCTATATAAGCTTCACTAGGTGAGTGCATAAACTGACTTACCACACTAACTACATAAGAAATGTCAGGGTGAATGTGAGACAAATAAATTAATCTCCCCACAAGCCTCTGATACCGTTCATTATGAGTAGAAACTTGATCCGAAAATAAGTCTAAACGATGATTTTTCTCAATCGGAGTATCAACAGGTTTGCAATCTAACATACACGTTTCAGCTAACAAATCAAGAACATACTTCCGTTGAGATAGAAAAATACCATGCTTGGATCGTGCAACCTCGATTCCAAGAAAATACTTCAATTCACCTAATTCTTTCATCTCAAATTCAGTAGCTAGGTACTTTTGAAGGTGTTGTATCTCCTTTTGATCATCACCAATCACTATCTTGTCATCAACATAAATAATCAATGCAGTTAGCTTACCATTTTGTCGCTTTAGAAACAAAGTATGATATGAATGACTCTGGACATACCCAAACTTCTTCATTGAACTTGTAAACCTCCCAAACCACGTTTTAGGAGATTGTTTCAAACCATACAAAGTCTTTCGCAACCTACATACAACACCTTTTTTCCAGGAGATGTTCTGATACCAGGTGGGAGATTCATATAAACTTCCTCCTTGAGATCACCATGAAGGAAAGCATTCTTAACATCAAACTGCAACAAAGGCCAATCCTGATTTGCTGCTAAGGACAGAAGAACACGCATACTATTAAGTTTGGCAACATGAGAAAAGGTCTCATGACAGTCCACCTATAGGTTTGAGTATAACCTTTAGCAACTAATCTGGCTTTTTACAAGTAAATAGAACCACCTACTTTGTGCTTAATAGTGAACACCCATTTACATCCAACAACTTTCTTCCCGTTTGGTAAAGGAACCAAATCACAAGTAGAATTCTTTTCCAAGGTTTCCATCTCAACTTTCATGGCATTAACCCACTTAGGGTCAGACAAAGCATCGTGCAATTTTGTTGGAATTGATACACTAGATAGCTGACATATGTAAGATGCATATGGTTTGGACGAACGATGAGTAGACATAATTATTGATAGGATATTTGGCTTTGGCATGCATATCAGGCTCATATTGTACTTTAGGTTTTCCATGATTAACTAGTGGAGGCAACTGATAAGGAGAAGAATCGTCAGAATTTACCTCATGTATGTCACCATGTTGTACTAAACTGTTAAAAGAATCATCACTGGACGAACCATCATCAGGCAACTCGTTAGACATACCATCAGCAGACAACCAGTCATCAAAAGGCAATTCATCAGACATACTAACATGCAACTCGTTCGGCACATCTGTTTTCTCGTTAGTAGAACTAGTTTCGGGAATGACAAGTGACCAATCACTATCTATAGCCGATTGATCAGTATCATGCAACATAATAGGTTATGTCCCCAACTTTACCTGTAATACGTCATCCATACCATATTTTCGAATATGCCATTTGCTCCCCCTCTCCTCCTGAAGTGGAGAGTCAGAAGAGGGCTTCACAAAATACGAAACTTCCTCATGGAAGGTAACATCCATGGTAATATAAGTTTTCTGAGTTGGAGGATGATAACACTTATAGCCTTTCTGATTGTTAGTATACCGAATAAACACACATCGTACTCCGCTGATGAGAGTAGACATGCACATACAAAATACACCCAAACACCTTCGGATGAAGTTTTGATATAGAAACAAGATAAACATGTTTTTGTAGCACATCAAGCGGTGTCTGAAAATAAAGAACCTACTTGGAACACGATTTATCAAATACACATCAGCCAAAACAACATGACCCCACAAATGATTATGAACACATTTATCCAACATCAAAGAGCGAGCAACCTCCATTATTTGACGATTCTTCCGTTCGAACACACCATTTTGTTGGGGTGTAAACGGAGTAGTCATTCGGTGAATAATACATTGATCACAAAAAAAGCATGCCAAAGTGTGATTCACATATTCTCCTCCGTTATCAGACCTGAAGACCTTAACTTTGGTCTGAAATTGAGTAGACACCATTGCACAAAATTCTTGAAAAAGCAAAGGAACATCACTCTTATTCTTCATCAAGAACACCCAAGTTAATCGAGTACAATCATCAATAAAAGTAACAAACCAATGTAATCCATTAGAAGTAACCTTCATCGGACCCCATACATCAGAATGTATTAAATCAAATGGCAAAGTAGCTTTAGAATCACTTATGGGAAAAGAAGCACGATGACTCTTAGCCATGACACATGTTTCACACTTGAACTCTTAATCACTACAAGTGCAAAACAAAGAAGAAAATAGATGCTTTATATAACTGAATGATGGATGTCTCAATCGTTGATGCCATAACCAAATTTGATGTCTGTCATCCACTTTAGCATTTAAAACTTGATGATTATTTGAACCGAAAACAACAGTATCATCCATAGTCAAGATGTTCAAACGTCATATTCTTTTACCACGACCAATTATTTTCTGAGTTTGAATGTCTTGAAAATAACAATACGTAGGATAGAAGTGAGCAGAACAATATAAGGTATCAAGTAATTTTCCTACCGACAAAAGATTGCACTTAACATAACAAGTAAAGCATGGACCAGTGATAAGGTCGGAGTAAGAGAGATAGTGCATTTACCCTTCACAGGGGAAGGCGCTCCATTTTCTCTAGTAATATACGGATCACGAACATAGTCACATAACTCATCAAACACTTTAGGGTCACTAGTCACATGATCAGTGGCACCAGTATCAATCATCCATTTATTTGTTCCACCAAGATGAATAACAACACTAGGATTATATTGAGCCATTGAATTAAATCACAAACAATAAAGGCACAAAAGATATGCAACGGAATGAAAACAATTTACCAGAACACTGTAGTAGATGATTGTTCACGACAATATAGCAATGCGATGTACTGTAGTGTGGCATTATTCACTTTCTTTTCAACGAAGTAAATCATGACAAAGGTAGGCACAAAATTAAAGTATACAGGTCATCAAGAACAAACTGCTCTGATGCCATATCAAACTAAACATGGTAGATACCAAATATATATATGACAATATTTGGGAATTTCTTATTTATATTAATCTCCAAAGTAGAGTATATATAGGAGTTACAATTGGTATTACATATGCAATTCATCAATGTGAGACAACAGACTACTATTTACACTTTAACTAATATATAACTCGCAACATATAGACGTTGCAATCCTTCACACTTTCAGCGTGATCTTTGAGCAAGTACTAGACACATGATTACTTATTTACATCAAACAAACTTGACATATGGCACGATATACCATTACACATAAGCACAAACATAAAACTTAAGAGCATTTGTAACTTAAACCCAGAAGCTAATTCTCCAACACTTCAATTTTTCAATCTTGTAGCAATAGAGTTTATAGCTCACCACTCTCTCTTAAGCTTGTTGCCGCTTTCACTCCTTGCATTTCTCTAAGCATGTAGAACCTATCTTTTAGCAAAGTCTTGGTGAATATATGTTCCTCAAATTTGCAATAGACCAAGTTGATGATATTTAATTACAACACATCCCTAATGTAGTTGTACCTTTTGCCAGTGTGCTTTGACCTTTGATGGAACACAAGATTCCTTATCATCGAAATTGCAAAGGTATTATTACAGTAATGAGAATGGCCTTAGTTTGTTTTGCTCCAAAGTCTTGTAAGTTGTAACACAAACCTAAGTTGCACTACCTGAGTTGTTGCTTCAGCAAAACTCATGTACTCAGCTTATGCAGTTGGTAAGGTAACATGATTTTGCTTGATAGAAGCCCAAGAAAAAATACCACTATGAAATGAAAATGCATAGTCTAAAGTACTCTTCATATCAAATTCATCACCACTTCAGTCACTATCACAATATCCAATCAACGATGTATCTTTGCACTTCTTGTATTCAATTTCATAATATAGTGTGCCTTGAATATACATGAGCACTCTTTTAATAGTTCTAGGATGTTTCTTGGTTGGATTATGATGTACCTTGCTAATAAACTTGCTACAAACTTAATATAAGGCCTAGTTGCGGTGAGATACAACAAACTACCAACTAATTGCCTATATAAAGTTTCATCAGCATGACCACTTCCTTCATCTGTCTTCAATTTATCATTCACTGCCAAAAAGACTACTTACTGGCTTGCAGTCTTTCAATTCAAACTTCTCAAGCAAAGTAGTGTATACTTCTTCTTTAACAATCACAAATCAGTCATTTCACGTATTCTTATCATGTCTAATCTGAATTCATTTAGCAATTCTGAGTTATGTCATAGTACACTATATCATCCACATATATTGACATAATAATGGATTCATATTCACCTCTAGTCTTGATGTACAAGGTAGCTTTACTAGGACTCCTTTAAAACTACACTTGTGAAAATGAGTATCAATCTCTTCATACCAATCCTTTGGTGCTTGTCTAAGACCATATAGGGCTTTCTTTAAGTCTGTATACCTTGACTTCAGCTCTAGCAATCTCAAAATACTTAGGTTGATCAACGTATACCTCTCTTGTAGAACACCATTCAGAAAAGCTAATTTCACACCTAATTGAAACAACTTCCAACTTTTTTGTACTACTAATAAAATTAGAGTTCTAATTGTATCTAACATTACCACTGGAGCAAATGTCTCATTGAAAATAGCATTTAGCCACTAATCTTGCCTTGTGTTTATGTATCGTGTCATCTAATTGGTCTTGTACACCAATTTAACCCCACTAATAGGTTTATCTGTTGGCCTGTCAACTAACTCTCATGGGTATTCTTCTCTGTCATCTCAATTTATGCATTCATTGTTTTCTTCCAAGCATTATCAGTTGCTACCTCGTTATACTTCTTAGGTTTATTAATGTTGACATTACATCTAGCATAGACATCACTGAGTGATTTCAGTTTCATAGAAGGGTTACTTGGGCTATTTGTCTCTCTGAATTCAGTTTGAGAATTAACAAACACTTATGATTGGACATTAATCACTTCTAACTGAAAAGCCTTATCATCGGTCTTTTGGATCATTTTAGTCACATTGTTCTCATTCAAATTCAAATTCACTGTGAATGTCATTGAATTATCATTTTCAGATTTCTGATCCCAAATGCCATTTGCCAATTGGAACTGTGAACTTGGTGAATATTTCAGGAGCTAAGCCTCTTCCATTTAGGAAACAATCCATGCATTTATTTTCAGACCTATTTTTGCTAGACTACTTGGCATGGTCCTATAGTGCATCCTTCTTTGCCAAAGCATACGAAGCTGCCAGGGGCAGTTCCTCACCCATGATCAATTCTTCGAATAAACGATGCTCAGTTGGAAGCCTATTTTTGAACATTGTAGTTGCTATGTCGCCGTTGCAGCCAACAATTTTACCCTTCTCTGCCCAGAACCTTTTAACATAATTGCAGATTAACTCCCTCGAGCTGCTTTTTGATTTAGCGGTAAAAAAAATATTCCTTAGTGAAAGTGAAGGAAAGTTCGTTGAAGCTACAGATTGACCGCAAAGGCAGGGTGTGGAACCAGTCTTGCGCTCACCTTGTAGGGTAGTGGTGAAAATCTTGTACATAAGAGCATCATTACTCTGGTAAATGATCATCATGATGCGGTAGTGCCTAAAGTGCATCTCCAGATCTTCGTCTCTCTTATATGAAGTGAAGTGACACATGGTAAAACTTGCGAGTGGATATGTCTGCTTAATCTTATCTGTGAACGGCGACCTGCCTATATCGGTCATGTTTCTTTGAAATGCTCTGTCTATCATCTCAATGTGCTAGAAGTTGATAAATCGCTTAGTTAAGAGAATTTTCTCTGGATCTGCCTCTGTTGAGGCAATGGTGCCCCCGGCTGCCCTTGGCGTTGGTCTACAGGTCTGTGCTGCTATTATCTAAGATTTGCTCATCTGTGCCATGACTGCGATGCACGTTATTTGTCTCTGGCTAGCGAGCGTGCTATTTGTGGTTGTGCTTGGTGTTGGTTGCTAGTTAAACTTGAGCTAGATTGTTCATGTGTTTTTTCCTATTCCATATGCTGCCTGCTCCGATGTAAGTGGAAGGAACTCCCTGCAGGTTAAATCACCGATAGACATAATGTTTGGATTTAGATCTTGAGTGTTCGTCAGAACGGGGACTCAATTGTGAGTGCACACTTGTTTGTGGGCCTAGTAAAGAATAAATGCTCATATGCACACTAAGGCCAGATAAAGCGATACCCTAAGGGCTTAGGTTGGAGCGCACACTGCCTGAACGCTTGATTCATGACTGGTTGGGCAGCTGATTCTCGGAATGTTGCTAGAAACAAACATCATCGTCTGCCCTCGACCTATTTCAGGATACTTCGTCAGGATTGCGTTGTGTCTTAACGTGCACCAAGGTTGTTTGCTATGTGAGAGCATTTGTCAAATATGTGACCTGCCGGGATAAGTGGTGTTCCTTATTCAGTGTGGAAGAGTTTGGATGGTAAGTGTCTCCATGAGTAGTGGAAGTGTAATGGACTATCGTGCAAAATTGGAGTCGAGACGAGTCAGATATGGGGAAAAACAAGGCAAAAATATCCCAATTCAATAATCGGTATGATGGTCTGTCTTGTTGGAACATGTAATCGGGTCGTTTGAACCGATCTAGAACTGATTTGGAATGGAGGTTGGCTTGCAGAAGTAGGCTGGGCTACTTGAGCGAGCTGGGCCACTAGAACAAGCCGAGTTGCAATCTAGACGAGCAGACGCTAGCCGCGGGCTTCGCTGAGCTTATGCTAGGCTTGGGCCGTAGTTATTCCTGGCACCACTTAGGCTAGCTCGCATAGTGCCTGGTCCAGTGTTCTATGATACAGACCAGGGATTTGCCTTGGTCCCCAGCTATTGTTGTAGCTTCTTAGATTAGGCCCTAGAAAGGCTAGGCTTGTGTTGTTCCATGTGCAGCAGTCTGAGCTTGGCCTGAAGGTGCACCATAGGCCACTACAGTGGTTGTTGCTTTTGCTACCATGGTTGTGGTAGCGCCCCATGGTGGTATGGTTGCTTCCCTCACTGTGGTGAGCCTAGATGAGCGACGACATGGGGCCATATTGTGATCTTCACTGTCCTGTCCATATCCTTGACTGTAAGATGTTTAATTCGTCATGGTTTAAGAAGTTTTCACCAATATTTCTTCTCCAAGGTTGTTCAAAGAACTTATAAAAAAAAAAAAAAAAAAATCTAGGAATATGAACATGCAAGAAAATTTACATATGTAATGGAGAAATCCAGAATACGAATGCAAAAACCTTCTTTGAGCATTTGAATCTAGCTCTCAATGATAGCACCAATTTGTGGTAGTAAAAATTGCCATTTTCAGTCTTGATGAATTTGTATCTACAAAACAAATAACACCTTTGATCAAGGGCCAAAGCCGCACGCAACCAGAGGTCGAATGAAGGGTTGGGCCAATGGATATTTTATGCCTAAGTCAGGATCTCTGAAAAGAGTGAGTGTTTAGGGTTTGTATGCCTAGCAAAAGTTTACCAAAGTCTTGGTGGAGATGAGGTATATAGAGGGAGGTGGCCAGCCTAGGTGTAGAGTTTTAATTTTCCTTAGAGCAGCTCTAGCGTGTGCTGAAACCCAAGGGATAAGCGAGTGAACAGGGCCAGAGAGCCCGAGCAGGCTCGAGCGAAAGGCTGGTGGAGAGTTGCCAGCCCGAGAACCCGAAGTGGGTTTGATGCAAGGCTGACGTCAGCCACGTTTTTTCTTCTGTTTTGCCTCGGTGTCCTTTGGATCTCAACCCACAAACTTGCCAGAGTTTGCTCCGAGGACGTGACAAAAAACTGGGCAAGGTTTCAGAGAAATTGCAGGGGGTTAAACCTCTGGTTTCGAACTGGAAAAACACCACAAATCTTGTCCCAAGCAACATTAAGACATAATGGAACAAGATTTGCATAGAGAACCTCACCTGGGTTCGAGTTTCAGATCTTGAAGCTCTCGGCTTCAATGGTGGTTTACACCGTGATGGTCCGATGACGCATGCAACGGTATAGCAAGGATCCTTTAGTCCCAGAGATTAAGGTTTCATGGTTTTGGAGTTTGATTTGTTTAATTTTCGAAGAGGAAAGTGGGTGAGAGCTCTCTGAGCTCTAGAGAGAGTGAGAGTGTAGAGAGAGAGAGGAACTTTAGAGAAAAATGGAGAGAAGTGAGAAAGATGAGTGGAAAGAGAGGGAGTGACGTGAGGGAGTGGAGAGGTGCACAGAAATTCCAAGCAATTGCAAAAAATATTATTATTTTATTTACCTGTTGCTAGGGCTATTCAAGTGTAGGGGTGGAGATGCAAAAGGCAGTTACTGTTCATTAAGGGTAATTACTGTTCACTAGGTGGATTAAATAGTGAATAGCCCGAGGGGGCCTTTCCCACGGTGGAACTGCTCTTATACATGCCAACTTCCTATTGACCGAAGTGTGTCATCCGTACGATGTATAAGGAAATAATATTCTCAAGATATTAATTAGGAGATAATATCTTGGGATGATGATGGAATCATCCTTGATTGATTATGATAGGATCCTTACTTGATTGAGTTGATTTTCAATTGAGATTGTATTAAAGATAGAATTTGGTGGTTAATCCTATTTTTAATGACTTTGACTTTTCCATGCCACAAGCAGGGGAGGTTTGAGCAGTCATGGTCAACTGCTTGGATCTCCAAGGATGTTGAGCTGCGTATGCGAATACTTGTGTGCCCTGCCCAATAAGGGTAATCTTGTCTTCTTAAGGAAAAAAAATCCACATATCATCTCCAGAATTTTTGAGATAGTTTTTAGCTCCACAACTTCGCATCATAATTCTAAGATATTGCTCCAAATCTTGAGATCTTTAGGTGATGTTTCTATGGATTTTCAGGTGTGGTCTTCTTCTTCTATATATATATATATATATATATATTGCCTTTTCTCCCGCTGGTCTTCTCTTTAGTTGGGTTCTGCTTGAAAAGAACCCCTTCCACGGAAGGGAAGGCATATAAAAACCAAAGGAACCAAATAACAAATCAAAGAGCCACTTAGCATTACAGTTTAGTGGTATTCATCTTCACTTGTAGTGAGAGGTCTTAGGTTCGATTCTTGCCAAGGGCGAATTTGAACCACATTATTGTCAACCTATTCCTCTTCACTTGTAGTGAGAGGTTTTAGTGTAGATAATATCATTTGTTCAAACAATAAATAACAAATCAAATGCTTAGCGACTTTTTGGTTCCACTGTTCTAGTCTATATTTCAAACTATCCTCTCAAAACAGCATCTTCAATCTTTCAAAAAGAAATATATCTTCAATGCTAAGTAGCATTAAGTGAATGTTATTTTAAAAAAAATAAATAAATAAAAGGAACTTAATCTTATGTTTATGGTAAACAAATTTTAAGTCACTACAAACATCCTAGATTGCTGACAGATATGAACCATTCTTGGAACTTTAACATACTATTTTTTTTGGTCGAGTGTGTTATCCATCCCTGTAATTGATAGAACCAGTGCAGCATAGAAACCACGTTCAATTGTTCAGGATGGAGTTTTTAAAATTCAGACTCCATAGGTACTGCTATGCACTTCTGTCCCACCATAATACAATTTCACAATTACAAACGTAACAGAAAAATTGTTCAAAACTTAATTAGGGGTGTAGTCAAATAAGGATTTTAAAAAACTTTAAAATCATGGTGTAGTCAACTAGGATTTTAAAAGATTTTAAAAGAATCTATTCAAATACAGGGATAGTCAATTAAATGATTTTAAAAGATTTTAGAATCCTGGTGTGGTCAACTAGGATTTTAAATGATTTTTATAGATTCCATGAAAATCTATAGGTAATCATAAATCCATAGATTTTGAAGGATTTCTTTCAATAGGAGATTTTGTAGGATTTGAGAAGGGATTATAAGCATAACAAAATCCTACCTCCACCCTTATAATTTCTTTTCACCCCCTCGCTTTCTTTCTCTCTCTCCACTCTGCAACTCGATCTTTCTTTCTCACTCTCCATTTTCTTCCAAACATAAAACTTGCCAACCTGATTTCCTTTCACGTTCATCCATCACCGTCCTGGTTGCAAACTTCAATTTTTTGAATTGTATAATATTTTTAAATTTTTTTATTTCCTTTATTTTGGAATGTGTAATAGTATTTCTTGTAATGCTTTGATGGGAAGTATTAATGCCTGCTAGCAATTCTTGTAATGATTATGCATTCTATCTGAAGGTGTTAATTTTTTACCATGTTAATTGAACTCTTGGAAATGACTACT
>JADOBS010301131.1:0-11597 GCA_015708375.1 Cydonia oblonga
ATTCAGATTTGAAACTTGAACTAGGTGGATTCGGCTCAATAGCATATGATATCTCCACTATTCGTTTTGGCAAAACAAATCAATATCAAAACAATTTTCAAAATATTGGAGATATATATTACTACTAATTGTGTTCATTTTAGTTTAGTAGCATATGATACTCCCACTATTTGTTTTGAGAAAAAACAAATCAATATCAAAAACGAATTTTTCAAATATTGAAGTAACTACTACTACCAAGGTTTTTGCATTCCTTTGAATTTGGACTTTGTAGTTATCTTAGGCTCTTTGGATGACTATGGACTTATTAGGTTGATTCAACAACGAGCCAACATTGTTGAATAAGATCTAGGGAAGAATGTATCGTTTTAATTACGCGCTTTCAATCCAAATAAAACATTTTTCATTGAGCCATTAGAAACGAAAGACATTCATTCATTGCTAATTAGGGCGTTGGAATCAACTAATTAAAAGAGATAAAGAAATAATAAGAATTACAAACCGGTTTGTACAAATTCCTACAAATTACATATAGTAAGAGGGAGAGAAAGATTAATATCTAAAAGTGTGTGTGTGTGACTTAAAATAAAACACTAACACAAGCCAAAAAATCTCCCCAAAACCGTGCCCTCCCCTATGGCACAAAAGCCCCAAATTTTGTTCAAAAACTCACTCTTCATTCATGCATCCACAACACTTTTTGCATACATATATTTTTCAACTCTTCAAACACATTTTTCAACACTTGAAAAGCAAAAGATAAACATATTTAGAATGAAGAAATAATATGTCAAACATAAAATCAAAACCCATATGCATAAAATCCAAAGGGACACATCAAATATAAACCTTTGGCTCTGATACCACTTGAAGGGAAATAATGAGATTTATATGGGATTTCTAGTGACTAGCATGCATATACAATACATAAGCAACAGAAGCATATTATCACATATTATCAAAGCTATAGTCATGCAAATCCCCTTCAAGAAGCATAGGTTCATATATGATGCATCAAACAAAATATTGAAGAACAAAGTGAAGGTTGAGTTTTATACGTCTTGATCTAGACTTTAGACCAAGGATGGACCACCTCCAAGCTCTTTGTTCTTGGAACTCCTTGAGTCTAGCCTCCTTCCTTGCTTTCTCCACCTTGAGAGATTTGGAACTCCTTTGATTCTCCTTTAGTCTCCAAGGTAGAAGACCTCTAAAGATCCATACCCACTAGTGTAGTGAGATGGATGTTGGAATAACCAAAAGGGAGAAAAGATGATTACTTAATTTTCCCTTTTGGTGGCTGGCCTTTTATGTTGGTAGAGAGAGTTGTTTTCTCTTCTTGTTAAAAAGAACACACAAAACCCTAATGAAACTTTTCGTTAAAACTTCCTTTATAAATGTCAAAGAAGTGAGTCAACAAATTGACTCCTTCTCTCTCTTCTTTCTTTAACAATGGCCGGCCCCTTTAGTGTGGGTTTGGATTTTGGGCTTTTATCATCTCAAGTCATTCTATGCTTGAATAAAAGGACCCAATGGGTTTGGGCCTAATGGGCCGGAATGAACCCGAACTTTTCTTTTTAAGTCCTAAACGATCTTTCATTGCTTCTATGATTTCTTTAGACTTTCTAATTAATCATAACACTTAATTAATCCAATTAATTAATTCCATCATCCTTTAGTTGTCTCACCATGAGAGTGTATTGATGTACAATCGTTTTAGGTTCTAATTAGCAAGGCAGTGAGGTGATTGGTACCTATCCAATTGATTGGTATTATTCCAATCACTTAGTGAATTAAAACTTACTTTTAATTCTCCTTCTTCTTTGATTACTACTTATAATACTTTTAATTCTCCTTCTTCTTTGATTACTACTTATTTAATCATCTAAAAGAACGCACAAGCCATGAGTGACATCTAATCATATATCATGGCTACCCAAGCTAATGTATAATTTGTTTCAAAGAACCTATTCAATTGGAATTACAATGTAATTCGATCCTTCTCTAATACAATACTCACAATCACACTACTAGGGTATGGATACTTAATGTCAAACCCTTAATGTGATTATACCAAGTTATATGATTCTATTGAGTCGTATGGGAACGTTTTCCATCATTACGCTCGATACTTCAGCCGAAGATTCCCGAATCATATCTAAGAGTATTCATCCTCTCATAACTAGGATTAGAGATCCCTTGTTGATCATTCACGTGCCTCTGAGAATAAATCACTAACCCCAACAATGCATAGAACACATCCATGATGAGATGTGGTCACGTCTCATTATCAAATGATCAGCAACGTATCCCCAAGACAACTACGATGTCCCAGGTCAAAGGATTACTTACATTATTCCAACCAGTAGAGTTACTTGCTTGACATGTGAGTTGACCTCCATGCAAGTACTCTCGTTTGATTATGTTCAATGAACTCATTCCCTTAATGAGCACCTACATACTTCTCTTAGTGTCACTACACAAATGGCATGAGACTTTCCATCCTTCCATTTGAAGGGGACATAGTATGTACTGGTCTATGAATTGTCAGTGTCCCTCTGCAATCCTATGACTAGGAAACTTTTGGACATTATCGTTATGTGAAGAAAGTCTCTGCAACCTAACCTCATTAGATTACTTCTTCCATCGATCCATTGTCCATGGATTCACTATTTTGGACATATATCGTTTATTAAGATAGTCCTAATGAGTGACTTTGCCTTTTGCTATATTAGAGTTATCTATACATACATACATTGTCCTAAAAGGTTTCTTCCAATGATTGACTTTCAGGGCATATCTCCAACACTCCTTACCAAAAAGGATGCCAAGCCAAGGTTGATTCATTGGATGCTTCTACTCCAAGAGTTTTATGTGGAGATTCGAGATAAGAAAGGTTTAGAAAATGTTGTGGCATATCATCTTAGCAGTTTAGTGCATTCATCTAATGAACAAGAAGATCACTTGCCATTACAAGAAAACTTCCTAAATGAGCAGCTCTTTGCCCTTGACATTGCAGATCTTTGGTTCGTAGACATTATCAATTACTTGGTCACCATGCAGGTTCCTAGCACATTCAATCGATTCCAAAAGGACAAGCTAGTAAGACAAGTTAAGTATTACATTTGGGATGATCCATTTTTATGGAAATATTGCCTAGACTTGATCATAAGAAGGTGTGTACCTGAATCAGAATTTCATTCTATTTTAACATTTTACCATGATTCCCCTTGTGGAGGTCATTTTGGAGCCAAGAAAACAGCTCTTAAAGTTTTCAAAGTGGTTTTTATCAGCCTAGCTTATTCAAAGATGCTTATAAGTTTGTTGCCACATGTGATCGCTGCCAACGTGAATCATAATTTCATTCTGTTTTAACATTATGCCATGTTTCACCTTGTGGAGGTCATTTTGGAGCCAAGAAAATAGCTCTGAAAGTTTTCAAAGTGGTTTCTATCAGCCTAGCTTGTTCAAAGATGCTTATAAGTTTGTTGCCACATGTGAACGCTGCCAACGTACAGGTAACTTAGGTTCTTGTGATGAAATGCCCTTAAACCCAATTCTAGTTGTTGAAATTTTTTATGTTTGGGGCATTGATTTCATGGGACCTTTTCCTAATTCTCATGGTTGTTTATACATATTGCTTGCTATTGATTATGTTTCGAAATGGATTGAGGCAATCCCCACTAGGACTAATGACTCTAAAGTGGTTCTTAGTTTCCTTAAAGAATACATATTTGCTAGATTTGGAACTCCTAGAGCTGTAATTAGTGATGGAGGCACACATTTTTGCAACTGATCATTTGAGGCTTTATTAAAATGCTATGACTTGCACAAGGCTTCCACACCATACCACCCTCAAACAAGCAGACAAGCTGAAATCTTTAACCATGAAGTCAAACAAATCCTTGAGAAGACTGTAGGCCCTACTCGAAAAGATTGGTCGCTGAGCTTGCATGATGCATTATGGGCTTAAGAATAGCATATAAGACTCCTATAGGCATGTCACCCTTCCGACTTGTCCATGGAAAGCCATGTCATCTTCCCGTGGAGCTAGAACATAAAGCTTATTAGGCAATAAAAATGCTCAATTTTGATCTAAAGGAGGTAGGCCATTTGAGGAGGTTTCAACTCAGTGAGCTGGATGAATTAAGGAATGATGCATATGAGAGCTCTCGAATTTACAAAGAAATGACCAAAGCATATGATGACCAAAAAATCCATAGGAAGTCGTTTAAGATTGGGTAGAAAGTTCTTTTATTTAATTCACGCCTTAGGCTCTTCCCTGGTAAGCTTCGTTCTTGTTGGTATGGTATGTTTCTTGTCACTAATGTTTATCCTCATGGTGCAGTGGATATTCAAAACATCCAGACAGGAAACAATTTCAAAGTGAATGGCCATCGTCTTAAGCCATACTATGATGCTTATCGACCAATTCCTGAGGTTGTTGAGACTCTCCATCCACCATCATCAGCCACTTACCCTTCACATCATGTCTTGCTTAGACATAAAATAAAGCACTTGTTGGGAGGCAACCCAACTAGGTTTTTTCTATCCTATATTTTGTTTTTGTTTCCTGTTAGTATCTATACTATGCCATTCTTTGCCATACTTTGCATTTCTTTCATTTGTAATCATTAAGGACAATGCTTTGTTTAGGTTTGGGGATGTGTGGTATTGAGCTTTTAGTTTGTTCGAGTCATGATTAGAGCTATTTGCAATTAAATAATGGGAATGTACATGTTTAACTTAGTCTTGCAATCATAACTTTAGCTATGCCTTGAAACTTGTTGTATCTAATATATAATACCACTACTCACAGTTCTCAGAATACTTGTGAAAAGTTACTAGTTCGAGCCTTAGAAGAAGGATAATGGAGACAGCCCTTTGTGCAATTTTGTGCCTATTTGCTTCTTTTAGAGGGATTAAATTGTTTCTACTCCTATCATTTTCTGTCAAATTCATTTCAAATGGTCTCATTATTCATTTTTTATTGAATACTAAGAGTTATTCTCTTTTGTGGATACTTGTGCTTATTATCACCCATGAATGAACTCATTGAGACGATGTTAAGCTATGCATGTTTTAACTAGTAAATGGCCTAATTCCCTACCTTTGTCATGTGAGCCATTACCTATTTTGGAGCCAAACACAGCCATATCCTTCATCAACCACACTAAACTCTACCGATTTTCCCCCATAATAGCCATTCCCTATAGCTTGGGGAATACCAAAATGATGAAGACAAATATAATGCTCGACCTTTAAACTAAGAAAATGGCATGTACCGAGGTAACATGGGCTGGAGTTGCAAAATAAGAAAAAAAAAAGGACAAAGAAAATATTTTAAGAAGAAAAAAAAAAAGAGAAGAAGATGCAATTTCTAAATCCATGGGTCCTGGATGCTGAGAACAAGTAAAGAAGATCAACATTCAAGAGGAGAGCATGTTGGTTTTTCAAGGAAGACACTTTGGTACAACACAAGTTCTAGTATTCCTTATCTGTTGTTTCATAGCCTCTACCCTAAAAACCTTACATTACAACCTTATGAAAAACCTAGTTGATCTTTGAGGATGTATTCATGGGTGTTAGTAAGTATGTGTGTTATCCTATTCTTAGTATTTGATTCCTTTCATGAGATCTTGTCCAGAAAGTTCTTTTGTTTCTAATTGAATTATGTGTGAGAATACTTTTCTTTCCATTACATAACCTCACTCACATATACTTGTTGAGAGCAAGCCCTAGGAATCAAGTGAAAGAGTGAATCTGTGAGATTAGAGTTGAGATGAATCTTATCTTTCCTGCTTGAGCTTGTAACCTAGTAAAGGTTGAATTTGAGCTAGAGCACCTCACTAACATGTAGATTTGATTGCTGGAAAGGTAAAGTCAAAGTTAGGATCGTAAGGCATAATTGAGCTTTGATTCTTATTATCTTGTTTCAAAAGTGCTCTAATAGTTGTTTTGTAGGTTATTTCGAACGTTTATGGGTAATGTCACTGTTAAACCCTTAAGAGACATAACTCCTCCTACTAGGGATGCCTAGAGGTTTAAAGGCTTGATGCATAAGCTGAATGCATTCGTCTCACCAACGGAATTGGTCTTAGATCAACTTATGTTTGAGGGTATTTTTTGAGTGCATAAAGTTATACTTTTATGCCCTTTTTTACTTAGGTTTTTTACTTAAAATATTTATCCATCACAAGGTATTTTGTTATTTGTATTGTATTTCAAGATGAAACTAAGGGCTTGAAGAAATCATCTTATTTTGAATATCTTAAGAGCCTAGAATGGATAGTTTGAAGCCCAACTTGCCCAAGACCAGACCATAGCCCACAAGTGGTCCAAGATCCGCCAGAAAAGGCCCTCGTAGAAAAGCCAACTTGCAAGCTTTGTCCTGAAGTGCTCAGAGAGAATTAGAAAATGGGCCATATATGGTTGGAAAGCCCTGGAAGTGTTCTTTCTCATGGTCTTTACAGCTTGTAATTCGGAGATTTCTACAAGAAATTATGACAGAATAAAGAGGAGCTATTCAATTACAAATTCTAATAACAACTAGTTTTCAGTTACTCCTATACTAAAAGCTGTTCGTAATGAGCTGTAATGAGAGTCAATTCAAGGTTGTAAATGTGTCAGATGTTAGATAACTCCTAAGCCTTTTAATAGGAGACAAATACACAACATGAGGGGAGAAGAGGAGAAAAAACAGAAAAACACAAAATCTGGAGAGAGTAGGAGTCTTCAACCTTAAGCAGTTTTTAGGGTCTAGCCTTCCTAACTTTTTATGTATTGTGTTATGTTTTCAATTTAGAATATGGATGCTTAGGGCTGCTTTGAAGCCCTAGACATGATTGAATTAATGTTATGATGCATTTTTAGTTTATCAATTTCATTTGCAAGCTATAATCATTTTTCTGCCTTCAATTGTTTCAAGCACATATTTTCAATCTTAGCTACCTTGTTTATGTTTACTTTCTGTTGAGAATGATAAGGATGACTACCATATCTTCTTTCATTCATTAGCAACATGTGGTTAGGTTAAGAACTAGTCATGTAAACTGATTTCATGAAAATCTAGGATAAATGCCATGTTCTATGGTTCATGTGATGTTCATAATGCTCCTCGTTCTTAATGAGTTTCTAGGTGCTAAATCAGAGTAGATGCCATGCTAGGTTGCACCTACTAATATAAGTTTGATGTATATGCTATGCATCTAACGTACAAAGAAAGTGAGGATTCATACAATTTAGTTTTACTAAGTTGTTAACTAATGCTAATATATACGAGTCTAAAGTCTTACTAAGTTGTTTATCAGTCCCTGTGGGTTCGACCCTTGCTGGCCTCTCTAATATTGCTTATGATTTGTGCAATTGCAAGAATAAAATTTGTATAAATTGGAGAGCCTAGTTAAGTTGTCTAATTTATCCAACAGAACCCTCTTTCCTTTTCACCAAAAGCACAAGACAAGAAAAAACGACTATGACTAGGTCTAATGAACCCTAAATACAACAATTTCTGCAAGATTTTTCGATTTCAGTCTTTTGGAGGGGTCCATAATGGTAGGGCCTAATGTTTGGAGGCTTAGAACCAGGTAGAAGGGGTATTTGATAGTTATGTGATCTTGTGGGTGGTAACTGGGTAGGTAAGGCAAATATATGATCAAATTGCCCTAACAATTCTTGTAGCTCAGCAAGCTGTTTAGAATTCAAATCACAAGCTTCCACTTTGGAGTTCTCCATAAAATAGAGAAATAAGCCCAAGTGGGAACTCGAAATATCCCTATCAAGTTGTTGTAAAGAGATTTCCTGTATCAGAGGCTGCACTCCCTGATTATGAATGAGTTTGTACTGTATGTTGCCTTTAGAAAATTCTAATGTCATGAGTTGGAAATCCCAGCGCACGGGGCTTATGGAGGAGAGCCACTGGACCCCTAGAACTACACCACAACCTCCCAAGGGTAAAGATAAAAGGTCAATCCTACAATCCTAACCACCAATAGACAAATGAGCATCCTTATTACATCTAGAGCTGCTTACCCTACCCCCATCAACAATCAGCACCTCAAATTGCTTGGTAGGGTGTGACTGCCAACCACATTTCTTGAACAATCTATAATCAACGAAGTTGTGTGTGCTCCTAGAGTCAAGGAGAATGGTGACAAATCGACCATTAACTAGTCCATTAACCTTCATAGTTTACACATTTTGCTTAGCAAGGGTGCCATAGAATGAACATTCACTAAAGGACATGTGCTATAATTCGGGTTGGCATTCACCAGAGGGTGCTAAGGCAATTTCTTCCTCAAGGTAAACAAGATTAAGCATATGAAGTTGCCTCTTAGTGCATTTATGTCCCCTATTCCGTTTTTCCTCATAGAACCAGCACTCCCCTCGGTCACGCTTTTGTTGGACATCATCTGGGCATAATTTCTTGACTGGCAAGGAATGGGATGTAGCAATAGGCAGAGAAGGAATAGTAGGAGGGGTGAATGGAGGTTTTGGTGGGATGGAAAGCTTACTGTATACCCCTTTCATATCACATAATTTAGCATCTAATTGTAGTGCAACAACCATAGATTCATGAACATTAGCAGGGCGCAGAAGCTTAACATAATACTTAAGTTCTTTCTTTAAACCACCAATAAAGCAACTCTTGAGCAAGATAGGAAGCCTCACCATCCAAGTGGTCTACAAGCAATTCATCCATTGAAACCATTAGAAAGCCTCACCATCCAAGTGGAAGGAAACAGTAGGCACTTGCTGGTGCGCAGGTGTGGAGTAATAAGCAAAGAATTTCTCCGCCTTGTACACCTAAGATGAGGGATCTTCACCCGGTGTGAAATGGGGAAAATTGATGCGATGTTGCCAGTGAGGTCGTGGGTTAGACCCACCACCATCAAAGTTCTGGTGAAGAAGGTCATCGTTGCGAAGATCGGTGGAATCATGCACAATCGGAGGGTTAGCATGATCAACCACGGAGGCAAATGCTCCACCGAGGCTAGAACAAACAATCTCCTGGCAATGCGGGCATCCATGGCAGAATTTCGAGTGGTGGGTTTGTTGTAGGGCATGTAAGAAGGGAAACCAGGATCGTGTATGGGTGATACCAATGATAGGAACCACCTACAGTTCCTGCTTCAACATTAACAATTGCAGCAATGGAAGAATGGCGAAGGAAGAAGAAAGAGCTGAGCTCCAATGAATATATTTTTTAATTAATAAAAGTTCATAACCGTTACAAGAGAGAGAGATAGAGAGAGCCATTGCTCAATTTAAAGGCCTAGCCCCACCAAGGTGCCAGCTGGCATTCTACTAACAAACTTTCACTATAGACAAATTAACATAATAGTAATAAAATGCTTATTAGTGAATAAGTAATTCACTAATCCTATCAGAGTTGGAAGGAAAGAAGGGGATGTTTGGGAAATGGGAATTTTCAGTAAATTTGTCGTTAGGGATTAATAGAGGAAAGTAATGAAACCAACAAAATGTGCATGAGGGTCGATACTAATGCTATGTTACGAATTTGTAAACTAAATAATATGTCATTAATGATAAGTACATTAATCAACATTTAATTAATAATTCAATCATCAATATTCATGTCATTTAGCTTACAAAATTTAGTCTACACAGTTAGTCTCTCTAACATT
Organism: Cydonia oblonga; assembly: GCA_015708375.1. Classification (NCBI taxonomy): domain Eukaryota; kingdom Viridiplantae; phylum Streptophyta; class Magnoliopsida; order Rosales; family Rosaceae; genus Cydonia; species Cydonia oblonga. The sequence continues at coordinate 9,645 of JADOBS010301131.1, forward strand.
ACTCGGTTGATAATACTCTTATTTGGCTCACACCCATAGATAACACAAGAATTTGGCTCAATTGTCACGTTCAATATGGGTTTGGAGGCGTAAATGCGGTGGAATTGCGTCGAGTTCGGGTTTAGTCAGTACAATGGGCTTAGCCAGCACCACATTAAGCGTTTAGCCAGTATGATACGATTGGTTTAGTTGGCATTAATATGGATTTAGTCAACACAGCCTATGGCTCTCTTTGGGAAGCCGAGAGGATGCGGAGCGGCGATATTGTTATGTCCTTTTAGTTGGACTTTGCTTTATACTTGCCCAAAATTCACTAGGAGTTTGATGGTTTTGAATTCCCTTCATAGAATTCTTTCGCTTTAGTTTTCATCTTGGTATGCTGCATCTCTTTCAGATCTATATTTGAAGGGGAAGAACTGTTTATTCGCTAGATTCACTACACTTGGTATTCTTGGGGTCATAGTAATGGCATCATACTCCCTTTTTGAGAGTTTAGTTGTCATATGATCTCCATGTAACACAATATTTTGTGATTCCATTTATCATTGTAATCTTGTGATTCTTAGTGAGCGCACAACTTTCAACGAAGTGCTTTTGCTCACTGCATTACAAATGGTCATGCTTTAATGTTATTTTAAATTCTAGTTTGCAATTTGGAGCTGAATTATTCATCAATATGTATTTGTAATGCCCTTTTAACGGTTTTGTTGAATGTGGAAGTGATTGAGTATCTATTTACTTGTCACACCGAGATAAGGGAACTAACTAAAGGAAGTGAGTTTCAAACAATTTGTTTTCTCCTTTTTAATACCATGTTTATTTATGGTCATTTGATTCAATAATTCAAAGGAAAATTAAGTGAAGATGAATATCGATGTGAGATTTGGGCTTAATACTACAATCTAGCAGGATTCATCTTCACTTAGAATTGTAAGAGATTATATTCAACTTTTGTAAATGGTGAGTCTTATGTAAATAGTGAGTTCAATATTGAATTATTCCAATTATCTCAATAGTATAGTTTGGCACAAATTCCCTACTTGTACAAATCTTGACCCTTATCCAACATAAGTGATATGGAGGAAAAACAGTTTTTCAGTAAACAGTGAGACTAATAACCATTGATGAACTCATGAAATGAAACTTTCATTAGCATCCAAATATTGCTATACCCCCAATTTTTCTTCAAATGGTAGGCAGCACTAAGTGGTACGAAAAATGAATGACTGAGTGCTATATTTGAAAACGAAACATCTTTCTAAAAAGGAAATTGCATTAAGATTTTGAATGCTTCTTGCATACACAACGAACGAGCAAAAATCCACGAGATCACTCTCCGAGTGTCTCTTACACAAAAAAATGTCTTCACTTATTTGAAAACCCTGCTGATACGAAATAGTAGTTTATAAGAATACAAGCTATTTCGCAGTGGTTTATAAGAATACGATTTTCAAAAACTGGGTCCAACTCCCAAACAATGCTGTAAAACATATATCGGTACACCAAACGCTTACTTTTCCAATATAATGTGGCTCGAAAGTGATACTCCTCAACTTCAGAGGGGAAAAATGTCACAAGATCGATTGTATTCCGGTTTTCCATAGAAATGATCAAAGCGACTGCCCATATCAAGGCTTGAGCGCAAGGGCAAGACCTACCTTTGGGGATGCATTAAGAGCCTTCGAGTCGTACTCAGCTGAAACTGTTATTAGTGACTTTGGTCTCCATTCACGCTGCCATAGCAAGCCAGCTTTCCCATTGTCGGAGAACCGTGTTTTTACTACATTGAATGGATCAATTACGTGAGAGCTTCCAAGGGTAAAACTGTTCTCGTAGGTGGAAAATCTGTGGGTCAGTTCGGCAGCAACTGTAGTTCCATTTAAAGAATCAACAGCATGAATGTAAGATGCCTTCAATGTCTGTCCTTTGTCCGTCCTGCGTCAAAAAAAAAAA
>JADOBS010301132.1:0-11600 GCA_015708375.1 Cydonia oblonga
TTCCCTGTCTCTGTCCATTTACATACTTACCAACACCAGTGACCGGAACAATCTAGTGAAGGTCACAAGCTTGATACTTTCTGTTGTGCCAAAGTCCCCGCTGATTTTGTGCATCAACAGTTTTCATCCATCGAATCAGCTAGGGAACCATATGCCATCATTCGGAGAGCAACGGTAACCTTCTAATGATGTGAAAAACCAGGGTGACCTGCTCTGTTCCGCATCTGTCGAAAAGTATGGATTGACCTACTGGACATCACGAAGTAAACGCTCGAAGACATGACGCCTCATCTGGAAACGACGTCTGAAAGCCTCTTTTGCGTACACCAAGTTGGGGTTGAAGTAGTTGTTCATCAGATTGGCATGCGTCATCGCTTTGTTTCGTGATTTGTAAGAGCGACCAACAACATAGCCACCCCATTGAGGTTGTTCTTAAGTTGGCTAATACACCATGGCCGTAGCCATGGCTGCTGCTCTATTTTGTGTGTTGCGCCCTGCTTCTTCTTCTTCATCAGACTTCTCATCTTCTCTTCTCATCTGTGCCCATTTTTCTTCCAATTTGAAATTGGATGAGGACCCCCAGTTGGAATCCGAAGAGGATCCAAAGTTGGAATTCATAACAAACTTAAATTGAAATAGATTGAATTCAAAGGTGTGTGAATTATAACCCAACATGCACCTTATTTATAGCAAAAAAAAAAAAATTCAAATCCAACGGCTAGTTGACGACATGCTGACGTCACTTAGCCATTGGATTTAAATTTAAGTTGTAGTTTTTAAATAATAAATAATGTTTGGCCCTTTGGCCCTCGGTTGGAGATAATTTTTTGTGACAATACTAAAACGAACCATATGGCCCTCGGTTGGAGATGGTAAGAAATATGACTCTGCATTGTTCATTAAAATATTAATTTATTAGAGGATCAAATAGTTAAAACGAGTCATCTGATCAACCTTCGGTTGGAGATGACCTTATCATCCTAGCTCTTTAAAATAAACAAAAAGATGACATCTTTTGCTTATGAATCACACGGTATGGCAACCATGGCCGACACCAACTCCGTCTCTAAACTTTTGCCCCTTCTCTCTCTCTCTCTCTCTCTCTCTCTCTCTCTCTCTCTCTCTCTCTATTCACAGACGAAAGCGAAAGATTAACCAAAATTATAAACTACTGCGCCTAGCCTACGATGGCTCTCCATTTTTCCACACTTGCAATTTTTGCAATTTCCAAACAAAAACAAAACACTTCCATTAATTTACACCGAGCCTGCGTCACCTCACCCCAGCTGGGATCGCTGATGCTATCTCAATCGTCACCAAAACGACTTCATCTCCCTCTAACGAAATTTCTCACCTCCTTCTCTCTCTCGGTCTAAAAAAACACATAAAAAAGCTTGTTTTCTCTTCTCTCTACTTTCTGACTCTGTTTCTCTGAATTGAATCCTACCCATTAGCCACCCCCCCACCTATCTGTCCTCCCTGCCAATCTTGGGATTTGATATCTGTGAGTTTTGTACTGGTTGATATGGTTGAAAGTTTGCTTCTTCTTGTTTTGGGAAATTTTGGGTTTGCTGCAATTTTCCAGAGATGAGTTCTTTTGATGTTATGGGTTTTGAAATTCATGTGGGATTTGATAGGAAAACTACAACTTGTAGCAGAAGACAATAACAGTACATGTGTAAATTTTTCTTATTAGTTTTTATACAACTCTTTTGATTAAATCTGCAATAGTTTCTGTTTTGTGCAGTATTACAAATTACATCATATAATATATTGGATCCAATATTTGGTTTATATTGTTGTAGTTAGATCTTGAGCATCAATATTCTAGATAATTCCAATTTGGAAGCTTCAACTTAGCAGTTTTAATTTGGAAGCTTGAAATTAGCAGTTTTAATCCAATAGTTTTGTATTTTAAGTCTTTTTCAATGAAACCCACCTTTCAAAAGTGAAGAGCAAGATCACAATTTGTGCTAGGTTTGTATTTTGAGTGTTAAACTTGTAAATTTTAATTTTGTGATCATATCGGATCATCCCCTTTTGTTAAGCAGTCTGTTTACCTTGCTTTTCGTCTCTTGAAAGCACTTTTGCTTATAGGTTTTTACCATACCAATCAGATGGATCATAATATTTTGAGAGCTATAGGCTATAGCTTGTGTTGGAAGAATTAGACAGCTTTCGGGCTCTTATTCTTCAAAGGAACTAGTTCTTGATTTTGCTATCTTCAAGCAGTATGTGATTAGGCTTGACATCCATACATCCTAGGCTCTACGTTTACGTCCAAACTCGATTAATGGCTCATTCAGCTGAACCATCATCCTCTCTGAGCTTTACTTCATCACCCCATTTATCAAATGGTTCAATAAGCCACAACTTATCGTGTTCTGGCTCCGAATCGGTGCCAAGTCTTGAAGTCATCAGTTTGTCCAAGCTTAGCTCTAGTTTGGAGCAGTTGTTGATTGATCCTGGCTGTGATTATAGTGATGCTGATATCGTAGTTGAGGGGATTCCTGTTGGTGTACACCGATGTATATTGGCTTCTAGGAGTGGATTTTTTCGCGAGCTATTCAAGCGAGAAAAGGGGTCTTCTGGAAAGGAAGATAGGCCAAAGTACTGTATGAGTGATTTTCTGCCTTATGGCGATGTTGGATATGAAGCCTTCTTGGTTTTCTTAAGCTATGTGTATACTGGAAAGCTTAAGCCTTCTCCCGTGGAGGTGTCAACCTGCGTTCACAATGTATGTGCCCATGACGCATGTAGACCTGCTATCAATTTCGTTGTGGAATTGATGTACGCCGCTTCCATTTTCCAAATGCCCGATCTGGTTTCGATATTCGAGGTTGGTCTTCTGGTATTCTGAATTTCTGAGCAGATTTTTATCAGTTAGTCAAGTCTATGAGTTCATGAATTCGTAAACCACTATGTTTAACTTTTTTATGAATGTTATGATAGGATTGTCTATGCAACTTATCATTTACTCATTCTTTTGGTAATGTAAATGGAAAAAGAGTTCTGATTTGATTGTCTATGCGTTGGCAGCGGCGCCTTCTTAATTTTGTTGGGAAAGCTCCGTCAGACAATGTTATCCCAATTCTCGTGGTTGCTTTCCATTGTCAGTTGAATCAGCTCATCGATCAGTGTGTAGATAGAGTGGCACGATCAGATATTGATGACATCTCTCTTGAGAAGGGACTTCCTGATGAGGTTGTGAAGAAAATCAAAATTCTTCGCCGCAGTTATCAGCAGGATTCTGACCCAAACTTGCCACCTGCCGATCCCTTGCATGAAAAGAGAATCCGAAGAATACATAAGGCTTTGGACTCGGATGATGTTGAGCTTGTGAAACTTCTTTTGACGGAGTCTAATATAACCTTAGATGAAGCAAATGCTCTCCATTATGCTGCAGCTTACTGCGATCCTAAGGTTGTGACCGAAGTGCTTGCTCTGGGCCTCGCTGATGTTAACCTCCGGAATTCTAGGGGTTATACAGTGCTTCACATTGCTGTGATGCGCAAAGAGCCATCAATTATTGTATTGCTACTGACTAAAGGAGCTCGTGCATCGGAGCTGACATCAGATGGTCAGAGTGCTGTTAGTATTTGCAGGAGGTTGACGAGACCAAAGGATTACTATTCAAAAACAGAGCAGGGGCAAGAAGCAAACAAAGACCGAATATGCATTGATGTTCTAGAGAGGGAAATGCGGCGGAATCCAATGGCTGGAGATGCATCTATATCTTCCCAAATAATGCCTGATGATCTGCACATGGAGTTGCTGAACCTGGAGAACAGAGGTGGCATTCCTAAGACATTCTCATTTTTATTTACACTATATCCAATTTTATTTTGCGAAGTTCTCTTGATAAATGTTGGTTGTGGATATGTAGATTTAGTCGTCTTATGTTATCACCCAAATTTCTACCTTTTGCCTTCCATACTTCTTTTGATTGGTTTAGTGTGCCTGACTCTCTGGCTTGACATCTTTCGCTTGTTATTGCAGTGGCATTGGCCCGATTGTTTTTCCCTGCGGAAGCCAAGCTAGCCATGGTCATAGCCCATGCGGAAACATCTGAGTTTGCTGCGCCATCATCATCGAAAGGCTCAAGTGGGAATCTGATGGAGGTAGATTTAAACGAGACCCCCACCGTGCAGAACAAAAGACTTCATTCCAGGTTGGAAGCCCTTATGAAAACAGGTAAATCACAAATGCATGCTTTTCTCAGTTACTGCGGTCGACTTACATAATATTTAGTCATTTGTTCTATGCTTCATCGTATTGTGGCAGTCCGTTTGGGTAGATGCTATTTCCCCCATTGCTCGGAAGTCCTGGATAAGTTCATCGAGGACGACCTCCCTGATTTGTTTTATCTCGAGCCTGGCTCCTCCGACGAGCAGAAGGTAAAGAGGAGGCGTTTCATGGAGCTCAAGGAGGAAGTACAAAAAGCATTTGACAAGGACAAGGCCGAGTGTAACCTCTCCGGATTGTCTCCATCATCCTCCACGACATCTCCGGAAAAAAATGGTGCAAATCAGAAGGTTAGGGAACCGTGAAGGCGTGTAAATTTGTATCTAATAAGCCTTCGGAGGTTTGCTGACGAGAGCGTAGGAAACTGTTGGCTATATTCGGATGGGTAAAATCTTGGCAGATGTGAATTGTTCTGTTAACTGCTCAAACTAGCAAGTATCCTAGTTTTGTAGTTCTGTAGAGGATGGTTTTGAATGGTAGATGTATCTGTTCAAGGAAAATTACCTTTTATCTTTCTTTTAGATCCGTCCCGGGAGGTTTTCGAACTCAAAACTTCGGGTTTAAGGGAAAACGCTCTTAATCAACTAAGATGTATTCAATTTCAATACATAATAAATATTACTTGTAACAAAGTTCAATTTGATTTTTTTTCTTTTCTAATTAGACTCTAGATTATCTTATTTATCTAGACTTTGGCCTTTAAATTTTAATTAAAAATTCAGTAATTAAGTTTTAGGCGTAAAAAGATTTATCCCCTTATTTTTATTCTCAATATACTTAGAATTAAATTAGATACACTAAATTTGTTTATCAAATTATGTGTCACTAATTAAATTTATACTTTAATTCAAGTTAGAACTTGATTAAATAGTGGTAATATAGTGTAAAATGTGTCGCATCATATAGTGCACAAATGCAAGAATTTAGTGTGTATAGCACCACCAATATACTTAGCATTAAAGTTCCAAATTCATCTACCACGAGGTGGCCCAATGGTTGGAGATGAATTTCAGGCTCGTATTTCATACGGCACGTTCTGAGTTTGATTTTTGTCTTGATGAATCACATGATGATGCCCAGGGAGAGGTTGAAATGCCTCTACACAAGTCTTCCCGACATTCGGAAATGTGGACTGTCGTGGCAAAGCCACCAACTGGTCTCCTTAAAAAAAAAAAAAATCCAAATTTCATAATCCATCCCTCCTAATAAATAAAGATTGTTACTCAGTACTACGGTCTGGTGGTATTCCTCTTCACTTGGAAGTGAAAGGTTTTAGGTTCGAATCTTGTGGATAGCAAATTCGATACCAAATTAAGTTGACTATTATGTGACTTTGTCGAACTTCCCCTCACCTTAGTATAAAAATATCGGCAATCGCAGCATCACCCTAAATCAAACAAGTGATCAATTATGGTCGTAGTTAAATCTCACTTTTTACCCATAATTCCATGTTTAAATCCTATTCTAATTCTAACATGTTTCCTCTCTTCTCTCACTACTTAAGCTTAAACCCAGGAGCTAATAAACGTTGAAAACTTGAAACCACGTTAGCAACGTTAAAGCGTAATCGTCACTCAAACTCCGTTGACCATTTGCGTGGTAACATCTTCAACCTCCTCCTGCATTTATGTGACCCCATCAATCATCAAGCTTTGATGATCCATCTCATTAATCTCCACGTTTAAAATCTAACCCAGATTAATTAATGGCTGATCCATCATCCTCCTTGAGCTTCACCTCATCCTCCCACGTATCCAACGGCTCAGTAACCCCCAACTCCTCCTCCCCCGCCGCCGACACCCCGCCGCCCACCCTGGACCTCAGCTCCCTGACCAACCTCAGCTCCAGTTTGGGCCGGCTCTTGGCCGACTCCGGCGGCGACTACAGCGACGCCGAAATCACCGTCGAGGGCGTTCCGGTTGCCATCCACCGATGCATTTTGGCTTCGAGGAGCGAGTTTTTCGCGAAGGTATTCAGCCGGGAAAATGGGGGTTCCGAAGAAGAAGGAAAACCTAGGTACTGTTTGAGTGATTTGCTGCCATTTGGGCATGTGGGTTATGAAGCGTTTGTGGTTTTCTTGGGGTTTGTGTATACTGCAAAGCTGAAGGCTTTTCCGGTCGAGGTTTCGAGCTGCGTTCAGAATGTGTGCGGCCATGAAGCTTGTCGACCCGCCATTGATTTTGCTTTGGAGTTGATGTGTGCCTCTTCGGTTTTCGGAATGCCGGAACTCGTTTCAGTACTGCAGGTTGGTTGGTGCTGTTTGCTTTCTGAATTTCTGATCAAACACTTTAATCACATTGAGAAATTAGTCAACTTTCGAGTTCTCATTGCACATTTGTTCTATCCAACTTGTTTTGCATTAATGCAAAGACAGATTACTAATTAATTTGGAAAGAAAAATGGAAGATTGGAAGGTTGTTCTGATTTGGTTCTGTGTGTATTGGCAGCGACAACTTACTGACTTTGTTGTTAAAGCTCTGGCGGATGATGTTATCCCAATCCTCGTGGTGGCGTTTCATTGCCAGTTAAGTCAGCTCATTGATCAGTGTATAGAGAGAGTGGCACACTCGGATCTTGATAGTATCTCTCTTGAGAAACGACTTCCTGACGAGGTTGTGGAGAAGATTAAAATTCTTCGCCGGAATTCTCAGCACTACTGCGACCCAAACATGCCAATTGTGGAACCCTTGCGTGAAAAGAGAATCAGGAGAATACATAAGGCGCTGGACTCCGATGATGTTGAACTTATGAAACTTCTTTTAACCGAGTCTGATGTAACCTTAGATGAAGCCAATGCACTCCATTATGCTGCAGCCTACTGCGATCCTAAAGTTGTGACTGAAGTGCTTGGTCTGGGTCTGGCTGATGTTAACCTCCGGGATTCCCGGGGTTTTACAGTGCTTCACATTGCTGTGATGCGCAAGGAGCCATCGATTATAATATTGCTTCTGTCTAATGGAGCTCGTGCATCAGAGCCGACCTTAGAAGGTGAGAGCGCTGTTAGTATTTGCCGGAGGTTGACAAGGCCAAAGGACTATCATACAAAAACAGAGCGGGGGCAAGAGGCAAACAAGGACCGAATTTGCATTGATGTTCTAGAGAGAGAAATGCTGAGGAATCCAATGGCTGGAGAGGCATCTATATCTTCCCAAATGACGCCCAATGATCTGCACATGAGATTGCTGAAACTGGAGAATCGGGGTAACATTTCTAAGACACTCTCACTTTGATTAGTCAAGGCATTGTGCTGGCAGATCGTAGTCGGTATCATTTTTCTCCAGAGACACTTGAATCTCAACCTTTTGCGTTTCATGTTTCATGTTTTGACTGTTTGATGTGTGTTGAGTATCTGACGTGATATCCTTCACTTATTAGCTAAGGCCTGAATCTGAAGTGCATTATTTATTGCAGTGACATTCGCCCGATTGTTATTCCCTGCTGAAGCCAAGCTAGCCATGGCGATTGCTCATGCAGACGCAACGTCTGAGTTTGCCGGGATGTCTTCAGTGAAAGGATCAAGTGGGAATTTGATGGAGGTTGATTTGAATGAGACCCCCACTGTGCAGAACAAAAGACTCCTTTCTAGGTTGGAATCTCTTGTGAAAACAGGTATCATGCTTTTGTCTCGCAGATAAATTAACAATTTTCCTAACCAACTTGACATGCCTCGCCTAACATGAGGCACGAAATGAAACTAAGTTATGTTTACACTCCACAAGACATCATAAGTTGAACTACAACAGCAAATATTTAGTATTTAGAATCTGCTAGTTAAAAGTACTCGCACTGTCATCGGTTTTATTCTCTTCTAAGCGTTAGTGTGTTCTATTGTGGCAGTCAGCATGGGTCGATACTATTTTCCGCATTGCTCGGAAGTCCTCGATAAGTTGATTCAGGGCGACCTTCCTGATTTGCGCTTCCTTGAGACGGGCACCACCGACGAGCAGAAAACAAAGAGGCAGCGTTTCTTGGAGCTTAAGGAGGAAGTACAAAAGGCATTTGACAAGGACAAAGCTGATAAGAACTTCTACGGGTTGTCTCCGTCATCCTCATCGCCTCCGGAACAAGTTGGTGCCAGTCCAAAGGTTAGAAAATTGTGAAGGCATGTAAATTGTATCGAATCATAGGCCTCCCAGCAAGGGACGAAGCTAGGAATTTCTTTTAGTAGGGGCATCCCGAAAAATAACTAGAAGACCTTATTATAGGATGTCTTGATACCCAATATGATATAGGGATGATTTCAAATGATGGTGTATCACAATTCCAATGGTACAAAAATTTCAGTCTAGTAGTGGAAAGTGACAAAATGATGAGAAAAACAATCCTACATGATAGGCAGGGGAGGGTTTTTTGGTTTGAATGATAGAACAAGAGCATTTTTGCTCATATTATGGAGTGAAGTAGTATGAAGGTATGTTGAACATGAGATACATATATTTACTACAAAGATAACGAGTGTATATTATATAACTGAAGTCTGCAATTTAACAAATGAATTACTTGATTGGGGGCATCTGCCCCCAATGAGCCTTGATTGACTCCGTCCATGCTTCCCAGTTACGATCAAATTTTGCAAAATGGTCCGAGTTGGAAGCATGTGACAGTCTCCATATGTAGGATTTTAGCTGCCAAACTTGTAAAATGGATCTGTTATTTCCAATACTTCAATCAACAGATGAATTCTTTGATCAATGAAACAGTGTAATTCTTACCATTTCTCGAAGTTACCACTGCAAGATGAACCGCAGATTGAGCACCATACGAACCAAAGGGAAGCACACGAATGAATTTACGTCGAAGTATTTAGTATACAAGACAGGATTCATAGCGGAAATCTAAACGTACAAGATTAGAAGGATGAAATTCTTAGCCTTATTGCGATTTTAAACTTTCCCACATGGCCGGACCTTCAGGATGGACATCAACGAAATATTTTACAAATCGAGCATCTGAACATGCAAGGAGAGTGCTCAAGGATAGCATAGGCTTTGCTGCACCTTTCTCCTTAAGCCACAGATACATCGAGAATCGAAGATTAATCCTCTCCATATCGTAACATAAATATGCCGGGAATGCCACCAGAGAATCGAGCGGATAATTTAAACTGTTTGTTAAGCAACTGATCTTCTTTTCAAGCACATCTTTGCTCTGGTTAAGAGCATTAGGAGCTTGTTTAATGATCTTTGATACGACATTGCAGTCCAAGCCAGCTTGAACTAGGCAATCAAATCTTTCCTGCAGTTGGTCCCCTCTGCCTCTGAATTTTTTCAGAGCTTTCATCATCTCCTCTGAGTTTTCGGTGTATCCCCATCGCAACAAAAACGATGTTTTCTCGAGATGATTACTAGGAACTGGGGATATTACTTGCTTGATGGTTTTACCTTTTGACTTTGAAGCCAATCTCAACACCTTGCGTGGATCTTCCTTTATAAGTTGGAGCAGACCGACTCTTTTGACCTTCAGCTCTTTACATAAAGTCTTAGGTCTTTTTAAACTAGACGAACTCAGAAATTCAATGTCATCGGCTACAATGTCTGCTATTTCTTCTGTCCCCATTCCAATCTCAAACAGAAAATCCATTGCCAGCAAAAGATTTTTCATGCACTTAACGGACAAGACCTGTGGGTTTTGCATAAACAACGAATAAACCTCATCCATCCCGAGACCCAATTTGAGTAACCGGCCAAACAATACATACACGTTCTTCCCAGAACCTTGTAACAGTAATGCAGGATTTCTTTTAAACAAAGCACACATTTGCTCCTCTGTATAACCCACACTATCCAGAAAATCCATTGTATCAAGCATTCTGTTCCAGTTGTACGTACCGCTATGTGATGCATACCTTCCAATCCAATCCATTCCGAGGCCTATATCCTTCATTTTTTCGTGAACCTTGACAAAGTCGCTATGAACACCCCCAACCAAAAGCAAGGGGCAACAACTAACAAGCTTAATAACCGTCGGTATGCTTAACCCAAAATTTTCATAAGCTTGAAGCTTTGAAGCCAACACTCGATGGTCATATCCAAATATCTCTCTTGCCTCCCTGTACATTTTACCAATGTTACCACGGGGGATTCCGTAATTGCATAAAGCATGAAAATTACCAACCATAACATGATCATCACTCAGAAACATCAAGTGCCGCGGTAGCAGCCATTGCAGCTCAGACGGGCGCAAACCCAAGCTTTCAAAGAAGGGTTCAAACTCATTAATGGGATTATATCGTAAAAACCGGGTTAAAGAACGGGCAACATCTTTCTCGGAATCTATCTTGGAGAGCAAATTCTGAAGAAAAATTGGGGAGTTCTTGCTAACATGCTCGGCATCCATGAAGCTGAAGCTTCGAGTAGAATGCAGGTAGTCGAAAAGGGCTTCCTGAGCCACGGTTCTAGCATTTCGAGAAACCCGATTCAAAACTGGAGAATCACATTGCGTGGACCCCATGACTGAGACCCTTGCCAAATGGGCAATCCTAGAACTCCAAAAGTATCGATTTTTAACCCAAACGAAAGACGGGTTTCGCACAGAAGTGGTTGTTTCATGAACCACAGGAGAGAAGGGTACATGGTGTTTGAGTTGGACAATCATTTTCGAAACCCTTTTGTGGATTCTATTCATCAACATAGAAAGTGGCAAAGGAGGCATACAACAGAGAGAGAGAGAGAGAATTTTGTGGGTGAATCACATTTTTGCAATAATAGTTGAAAACTGGAAGTTGCAGAGTGTGAAGATCGAAAGAGATAGAGACAATTGAGAGGAAAGGTTACCTTGGATTGGATGAATCCTCTCGGGATTTAAGTCCCTATTGTTCCTTTCATTATATCCTGTCTGGGTTTTCCAGTGAAGCGAAGATGGAGTGTGCGCGCCTCTGTTTCTGCCATTATCATAAACCCTAGAATTTGGGGGTTTTAGCCGCCTCTTATTTTTTTTTTTTCAAATATTCTTATTTATTTATTGGGCAAAAGACTGTTTACTACCCTTATGTTTCGTGGTTTTCAACATTTAGTACATCAAATTTTTTTCGTCCCAGATTCATACCTAAAGTGCAAATTTTGGGACAGTCTCATACATCCGTTAGTCAAACCGTTAGTTTTTCTGTTAAGTGATGACGTGGCGCACATGTAGACAATAACTAGGCACCACGTGTCACTAAAAATATTAAAAATCTGGGAAGAAGAAGAAGAAGAAGGAGAAGGAGGAAGGAGAAGAAAGGAAAACAAAAAAAAGAAAGAAATCTGGGTTCGTACCCCAGAAGAAGAAGAAGAAAAGAAAAAGAAAAAGAAGAAGAAGAAGAAAAAGAAGAAGAAGAAAGAAAAAAGGAAGAAGAAGAAGAAGAAAAACGAATCTAG
>JADOBS010301133.1:0-11600 GCA_015708375.1 Cydonia oblonga
CATCATGGGAGTGCTCTCGCGCGCTACTCGCTTAACTTCGGAGTTCCGATGGAACCCGAAGCCAGTGAGCTCCCAAAAGGCCTCGTGCTAGGTAGGGATGAGAATATACATTTAAGGATCACTCCCCAAGGCGGTGTGGGATGTCACAATCCACCCCCCTTAGGGGCCTGACGTCCTCATCGGCACACACGCGGCCAGGGTTAGGCTCTGATACCAAATTGTCACATCCCGGCCCGGGGCAGACCACTTCCCGGGCCCGCTCCACCACCGTAGCACGATATTGTCCGCTTTGGGCCCCTACTACGCCCTCACGGTTTTGTTTCTGGGAACTCACACGAGAACTTCCCAGTGGGTCACCCATCATGGGAGTTCTCTCGCGCGCTACTCGCTTAACTTTCAGAGTTCCGATGGAACCCGAAGCCAGTGAGCTCCCAAAAGGCCTCGTGCTAGGTAGGGATGGGAATATACATTTAAGGATCACTCCCCTAGGTGGTGTGAGATGTCACATGTCCCAAAATGCTACTTTATCCAACCAAAACTGGCACTTGCTAAGCTTAGCATAAAGTTGATGTTCCCTTAATCTCTCCAACACCCAGGTAAGATATTGAGCATGCTCCTTTTTAGACTTAGAGTAGACCAAAATGTCATCAATATACACAATGACAAACCTATCCAAGTATGGCTGGAATACTCGATTCATCAAATCCATAAATGTTGCTGGTGCATTAGTTAACCCGATTGGCATCACAAGAAACTCATAATGACCATAACGAGTCCTGAAAGCTGTCTTAGGAACATCCTCATCTTGATCTTCAACTGATAGTAGCCATACCTCAAATCTATCTTAGAGAACACACAGGCACCTTGAAGTTGATCAAACAAGTCATCTATACGAGGCAACGGATAATGGTTCTTGATTGTCACCCGATTCAACTGCCTGTAAGCAATGCATAACCTTAAAGTTCCATATTTCTTTCTTACAAACAACACCGGAGCTCCCCAAGGTGAAGTACTAGGTCGAATGAAACCTTTATCAACCAATTCCTGTAGCTGAACCTTCAATTCTCTCAATTCAGCTGGAGCCATCTGATAAAGAGTCAAAGAGATAGGATTCGTACCTGGAAGCAATTCAATAGCAAACTCCACATCTCTATCTGGCGGCAATCTTGGCAAATCTTCAGGAAATACATCCGAAAAACGCCTAACAACACGTACATCCTCCAAACTGTTAGGAGCACTATCATTCAACACCACAAGAGCCAAGTATCCCTGACATCCTTTCGATAACAACTTTTTGGCTTTCATGGCAAAAATAACACCATGCCTCACACCACTAGGCTCTCCTACAAATGTAACCTCAGGTAATCCAGGACGATGAAATGTAACTGTTTTTCCGTAGCAATCAATATTGGCACGATTGTAATGTAACCAATATGCCCCTAAAATCACATCAAAACCCACAATATCCAACGAAATAAGGTTAGCTGCCATAATCACTGAATCTACTATCACTGGAAATCCTGAATAAACACTAACAACATAACATTTCTCCCCTCTAGGCATAGCAAACTCTAAGTCGTACCCCAGAGGTGTAGGATAAGGTTGTGTTAATTGAGCAAATATATGAGAAATAACTGAATATGTGGCACCATAATCCATCAATACTCTAGCAAAATAACCAAGTATATTCGACGTACCCATAACTAAATCAGGGTTGTTTTGGGCATCTTGCAGCGTCATGTTATGGATGCATCCCTAGTTTTGCTGCCGTCCTCCATGACCTCTGTTAGCATGAACACCTCGTCCCTGAGAATTGCGTCTCTGTCCTGACTAGTTAGTCTGCCTAGACGGTCATGCACTGCTAGTAGCAACTTCTTCTTGCTAGGACTGACCTCCCTGATACCACTAAGATCCCCTGCTGCATGTGGCTGATAATATGCAAGACCTCCCAAATACTGAGGATAGCTGGCCTGATAATAAGGGTCCTGAGAATACTGGTGTTGTCCTAAAGCATAGGGAGCAGCATCACCTTGGTAATGGTAAGCACCACCATGACCCATCTGACCATAACTGCCTGATCCAAAGTTCTGCTGTATTGGAGCCGGAGGTGGCATAACAGGCTACTGAGGCCTCTGCTGACTCTGGGGACACTGTGCAGCTCTATGTCCCATCTTTCCATATGTGTAGCAACCACTGCTACCTCTCTTGCACTCCCCATGATGTTTGAAATTACAACGGCGGCACAATGGAGGACCATAACCACCTGAACCACTGAAGTCTCTCTGCCTCTGAAATTTGGGTCCACTAGTAAATCTTCCACCTCTCATCGGGCCTGTGGCATAACTCATCCACTGGAAGAACTCGAACTCACTCCACTTTTCTTAAAATTTTGTATCTTACGGGGTCCCTGAAATGAGATGCCTTTATCTTTGTCATCTATTTTATAGATTACCATTCTTATCCTCCTCTTCCTCACTCTCACTGGGCAAATTTTATGAGTCCTCAATTTGAACCAAAATCTCAGAAAACTCATGATAGTTGGAGCAAGGAATCGCGCTAGCAATCGTCCGCCATCTTCTTGGTTCCCAGCTTAAAGCGACGAAGCATCTCCACTTGATTAGTAGCCACGAGATAAATCTGTAAACTTCCTATAATACTCATTCGCCGTCATCTTTTTCTGTTTCAATTGAGTGAATTCTTGCTTCTTACGATCAATGTACTCCAGAGGAATGAATCTTTTCTTAAATGTTTCCTTGAATGTTTCCCAATCAGCTGTTGCTTCAAGTGTCATAAATTTAGTCTCATTTTCCCACCAACCTGCAGGTTCTCTTCCTAGAAACCAAGTGGTAGTCTCGACCCATCTATTAGCAGGAAGACTCCCCTAACTCTACATCACCTGGAAGGTCTTCTCAATACGATCTAACCACTTTTCTGCCCCTTCATGACCTTCATTACCAATGAATTGGTCCAATTTCAGATTATACACTGTCTCCAGGAGTGTCCTTCAAGGAGGATGGAGTGAAGTCTGAATGGCATTAGCTATTGCTTCCCCTAACTGAGCTATATTAGGGAAACCAGACTCAGCAGAAGGGCGGGGCTCTCTACGAGGCGGCATAGTTCTGACAAAAGACATCACAGTCATTAGAATACTCACAGGATAAGCAGGACTACTAAACCTAGGCTCTGATACCAAACTGACACACCCCGACCGGAATCATGACGTGCTGGCCGTCACGTGAGGATGACGTAGCCATGTGCACAGTGCGGAAACATTAGAGATACTAGGAAATCCGAATAAATAAAATCCGATATTCAAACATAAGTACTAAATAACATAAGTGTCAAAGTACTAGTGTAACGATAAACAGAGCATACTAGCCTAAGTTCAGTCCAGAAATTCAAGTACTAGAAATATGCAACACCCAGAGGTGTCATACATTAGTGATGGTCTGTCAGAACCCTGTAGTAATCCTCGTGAGCCACCAACGAACGTCTACCTAAAACCTGGAGGGACGTAAAACAGAAAACGTGAGTGGGCAAAAACAAAGCTTTTCCAAAAGCATCTCATTTAACAAAACTTCTAACCCCTTACTTTAAAACCTGTATACTTTCCCAGAAAATAGCATACATACATATATAGCATCAAATCTCAAATATATTCCAAAAACAACGTTTTGAAAGCATGCCATGCTAGATGCATCAAATCATATATCAATGGTGCAAAAATATAACAGGTGAAACAAGTAAATCATCCGGAGACCCTGCAGTGGTCCTGTACGGCTGATTCTATAGCTCAATACCTATGCCTGCACACGAGTCGGAACCACTAAGGTAGTCTGTACGACAGGACTGGGTGTAATAATACGCTCTAATGCTATACTCAACAAAGCAGCCGCGCGAATAATTGCAGGTCACCTACTTGTTGGAACCACTGAGGTGGTCTGTACGTCAGGACTATGCACCTAACTTGGATCCAAGTGAGCGTGTGGTGCGGGAGGTGAATAACAACATAATCACATAAGCACTAACACCGGGGTGCAGGTTATGAGCACAACACCATTCATATCAACCATAACCATCATAATAGAAATGTAACTCACCTGATACTTACCTGAGCGTCCGCAACACCAATATATATATATATATATATATATATGCATCATATACTATCTCTTAATATCAATATAATTTCTGTGTATGACATTTTAAAACATACTTTTATTTAAATTTGATTTCTAGGAAAATCAGTAAGTAGGTATATACAGAAAACAAAAGCCCACTCACTGGTAAGTCGAAGGGTCGTAACCCCAAGCCTCGATTGATGGCGTTCGTCCTCGGGATAGGTCTCACCTATATGCGAAATAACTAAAAATGCGTTATTTAAAGCACATATACGAAAACTAGGTAATAACTTCTCATAAATAGCTCAATTTTGGCATTTGAATATACCAACGTGATCTACACATCCCCACGAACATCACCATATTTTTAGAATTATTTTTGGATGCCTCACGCGCCGACCAAGGCACGGCCAGACACACCCCCTACGCGCGGCCACGTGCCAGGCACACTGACAGCATCAGTCAACGCCGTCAAGTATATTCCGTTAAAACTGACGGAATATACCTTCTTCTTCGACGAGTCGCTGGTCGCAAGCGACGTTGCCGGTTTCTGGGAAAACCGTAAATCCTTGTTTCTCACTCATTTCTTCACCATTTTTCACACATTTTATATCAAAATGAAGCTTAGAGCATAAGGAACACGATCATACCAATTTCAAGGCTTGAAATTCACTATAATTTCCCCGAGAAAGCTCGATAATCTGGCAATACTAAAAATCCTTCGATCTCAGCCCTTTGACGTCCATTTCTTGCCAACGAAGTACTCCCACACTTGTGATGACCTCCTTAAGCTCCCTGTAAGCTTAGAATTCCCTGAAAACATAGATTTTACGTCCACATGAACAGTGCCAAAATCGGGTTATTCAGTTTTACGAGATATCGAAGGTTTCCTTACCTGAAATGGGTACCACTCAACTTGAAATGGAACGAGGAACACAATGGTAACCTCAAAACCTTCGATCTATGAGTGTAAGGCTGGGTTCACCTTCGTCCGTACATGCACAGTGATCTTCAAACAGAAACCGAGGAGAGAGATGAGAGGAAAGACACAAGGAAGAGAGAGAAGCCTTATGTGTGATGTGTGGTCCTCCTTAGTCCCTAACCACACAATTGAGAACAAAATTCTAAATTCCACACGTTTTTCCAAAAGTTTAGGAAGGTAAGTATTAACCAATCATATTATCACACACACCTTAGTAATCTTCAAGGACAATTCCGTTATTTCACATCGACAACACGTAAGCCTCAGAACGGGCTGTGACATAATGACGGTGTGAAATGTAACATTGTTTCAATCATATATTAAACCAGTAGTTTAGTAAATTAAAGAAACTTTTTAACCAAAATGATTCTTCAAATTAAATAAGATTCACGCATGATTAAATAAGCAATCATACTTTTTTTTATATTATTATTTGTAAGTATAATATTCAATTAAATATGTTGAGTGGAGACATCAGACATGAGAGCAACGACGAAGTTGGGTCCAGTTACAAGTGTGGAGGACCGTGGATTGTGGAGCAATACTTTGTCAAAGTACTTGTTAATAATTTTACCAAAAAAAAGTACTTAATAAAATAATCATCATGACTTTTTGTTTATCTTTTGTTTGGGAAATTTGATGGGAGTCCATTTCTCACAAGCTCAACGGAAAGACTTGAATAACCTGCGGCTAAAGAACGAAATTTCGGGCAATTTACTTATGATTAATGGATAATTAAGGAATCGGATAATTTAGTGAAAATATGGATGAATTGAAAACTAATTAGGACGAGAGTTGAAACCGTTAACAAAATAATTAACACCTACTGACCCAGTCGAATTGAAAAATTGTACTAATCTTATGACACACCAGTAGTTTAGCAAGTTAAATATGTTTTAGCCAAAATGGCTCTTCAGGTTGTCATAACTCCTAAATTTGGTTTATGAGATTTAAAATCAATAGAAGTGGTCATTGAATTTCTCCATTATTAATTATTTTGAAACTTCTGTGGAAAATCTCCATTAAGACTAAAATGACACAAACACTCTTAAATTTTGTCAAATCATTTTGGCCATTTGTTTATTAAATTGAGGGTATTTTTATTTCTTATCCAGTAGAGATTTTACAAGAAATGACGGACAATCTTTGACAATATTCCAACATTCCCACCGGGTGAATGATTTGTTTTTGGTTTTGGTTTTGGCATTATAATAAGCTTGTGCTTGAAGTTCCTACACAATGTGGGAGAATAAATAATTATAATGAAAGCAGGTAACAAATAAATAATACAAAGAAATAATTATAATGAAAGCAGGTAACAAATAAATAATACAAACAAATAATTATAATCAAACTAGGTAACAAATAAGTAATACAAACAAATAATTATAAGGAAAGTGGCTAACTGTCACATCTCGGCCTAGGACGGATCACTTCCCGGGCCCGCTCCATCACCGTAGCACGATATTGTCTGCTTTGGGCCCCGACCACGCCCTCACGGTTTTGTTTCTGGGAACTCACACGAGAACTTCCTAGTGGGCCACCCATCATGGGATTGCTCTCGCGCGTTACTCGCTTAACTTCGGAGTTCCAACGGAACCCGAAGCCAGTGAGCTCCCAAAATGCCTCGTGCTAGGTAGGGATAGGAATATACATTTAAGGATGACTCCCCTGAGCGATGTGGGATGTCACAATCCATCCCTTTAGGGGCTCGACGTCCTCGTCGGCACACCACGGCCAAGGTTAGGCTCTGATACCAATTGTCACATCCCTGCCTGGGGCGGATCACTTCTCGGGGCCACTCCACCACCGTAGCACGATATTGTCCGTTTTGGGCCCCGACCACGCCCTCACGGTTTTGTTTCTGGGAACTCACACAAGAACTTCCCAGTGGGTCACCCATCATGGGATTGACCTCGCGCGCTACTCGCTTAACTTCGGAGTTCCAACGGAACCCGAAGCCATTGAGCTCCCAAAAGGTCTCGTGCTAGATAGGGATGGAAATATACATTTAAGGATCACTCCCCTGGGCGATGTGGGATGTCACACTAACAATTAAATAATACAAACAAATAATTATAATCAAAGTAGGTAACAAATAAATAATACAAACAAATAATTATAATGAAAGTAGCTATCAATTAAATAATACAAAAAAATAAATAATATATTGTTACCTGATCCGCTAAATTTTCCCCACTTCGAATATTAGAACTAGCTTGTGCTAAGGGTTCTCTCCACGTACTAAGCGATTGGCTAAGTAATTTCCAAGACATCGATTCTTTGGTTCTTTTCCCACCCATTTTCTCAAGATAATTGGTATGAATAAGACTCCACATTTCTCGCAACTACATCTCATTACCCGTAAGCGAATTATGAGTAACTTCAACCCAGGTAGTACACAACGCAACATCTTCAAGAAGCGTCCAATTCGTACCTGCATCATTAGTCATTTTGTTGGAAAAAAAATTGGATTGAAACTTTGAGAGAAAAATAGGAATGTGGTTGAAAGTAGTTGAGAAAATATGAATTGTGGTGTAAGGTAGAAGATAATGAGAAGATATTTATAGAAAAGTAAAATAAATTTTTTTTTTTAAAAAAATTCAGATTTTTTTTCTGATTTTTATTCATTTTTTGACATTTTTTTTTATTTTTATTCAACTCATTAATCTCTGTTGTTGGATTAAATTGAATTCCAACACTCCAGATTATGCCACGTGGCACAACAGTAACATTTCTGATTTTTAAAACTGTTTTTTTTTAATTTATAATGGCGAATAACATGGACCCGTTGTTACACAATTCCCTTAAAATGCCGCACTCTCTACCAAACCCCAGCACGGAACGTTGATGCTAATTCTCACCTTAGTTGGAATAAGCATGTTTTTGTGTCGTTTTACCTGAAGTATTTTTCTAGCTTAACAATCATGCTAAGATTTCAAAAGGTCATCTTGCATTGCTGATATGCGTCGTGTTTTATTTTTAGTTCCTGCCAATTAGTTGACGAAATTTGGTCACGTTCTTTCTGCATTAGAAGGCCATACAAAGAAATTACACTAAATCAGAAGTAACAACAAATTAAAGCCAGCAAATCGCAGAAGCAGGCATTGCAAAGGTCGAGAAGGAGTAGTCGGATGTTTGAAGACTTGATGGGTAGTACTAATTAAGTAAAAAATTAAAGTGTAGACTATGTACGGACTGCAGAACAACGAATCCTAAAAGAATTGAGAACAATAACTTCTCTACTTCCTCTCCTAATTTCAGCGATGACCCTCACCTTGTTTGCGAGGGTAAAAGCTAATATGATACAAGTATTTTGTTTGGCTTTTTTTCTTAAAATACATGCTTCGTGCTTGCTTTGATTCTTCTATGAACAGGAGGAACTTTGTAATATGCTGGCATTGTTGTAGGAAAGAACATTTGTCTAACTCCTTCAGCTTTAATAATCGGGAATATGATTTCTGATGCACTCTGGAAATTGAAAACCAAAAGATTAGTTAGCAATTCATGTTTTTGCTGTGTGTAATATGACTAATGTAACAAGTTTGCTGATGAGACAGTACTAGGAAAATAAGTAACATACCAAGATCAATCTAGCCCCCAACCACATCCGTTTCGGCGTCGGGAATGGAATCATTAAGCGGCCAACTCCATATATAGCCACAGCAAAGAAATGGAGAAACAGGATGATTGGACGAGGTTTAAGACCTGAGAGTAGAGATATTGGTCCATTTGAATATATGCCTCCAAGGCTCAAATAGTCAAAACATGCTTCACGCATTTCCTGTCTTGCGGGGTCAGGCGATGCACAGAACACCTTATAAAGGGCACCGGCTAATGTGTTTATGGTAGATGACACAGGCTGCAATGAAAATTAACCAATTCCATTAGACACATTTTCACATTGATGATAATTATATATATGACGTCTTATATTGTCAGATCGAACAACATAACATGTCAGACTGTCTTATAAGTGAAAATTTTCTTTTACATATCGAGAATGTTGATACATACCTTGCGGAGTGTGTAGAATGATTCGAGATAATCACACAAAGCAGGTGCATCGTTGAAATCACTTAGGGGTCTCAGAAGATCCCTTAGAAGAACAATGTCGGAAAGAGCCACAGTCATTCCTCCACCGGTTAAAGGATGTCTCATGTTGAAAGCATCCCCCAGTAAAATTGCACCAGGAGTGGGCTGAGGAGCAGCCGGCATGCTTTTGTTTTGCATTGTTCTGATGATTCCTTTATCAACCGCTGCTAGAAAAGCCCTTAAGAGTTGATGGGGAACCTGAAACAGCAAATTCCTCATATTAGTCCCTTTATATCGAAATGACAGGAAATTGAAACATAATAAAGTCAAGCAAAATAATAGACACCTGAGGAGCCACGACAGTCTTCAAATATTGAGCCATTTCGCCATTAGCTACTGAAGGTACTTTTGTGCCGGGAACATCTACCAAACAACGAACCTCGGTTCTACTGATAGGATAAAACAGGATGGGTGAGGGATCTCCCAGAATCACATGTCCATGATTTGCATGAGGAAGCTCACAGTTCTCCAAGATCAACCCGACGAAGCAGGACGGGTTTTCAATCTACAGTATTTAGACAAGTTAGTCTTGTTGGTTCTTGTTGGTCTCATTAAACTGCAAACACTTCCATTTTAAAATATAAAAGAAATGCTCGAGTTTCCAAAGATCGAATAAAATACATTCGGAGTAGAGATAGAGCGACGCAGATTTGAAAAGCATCCGTCGCACACTATTGTTAGCGGAGCATATGTTCTCATCTCCTCTCCGGCCTTGTTCTTGTACATCACTCCTTTGATGGTGCCCATTTCTTCAATTAGTGTTGTCACTGTTCCTTGTTCCAATTTCACACTGTAGAGAAAAAAGTAATTGAGACATGAGTAAAGGGTACAAAAGAAATTACATCGAAAATGATTATCTTCTAATAGTATTCCATAGGAAAATGGGAATTCACGTACTTGGGAAGAGTTGCAGCCCTTTCACGCATTCTTTGGATGAAACGCCCGTTGTGAAAACTTCTGCCGGCGATGTCAGAGCTATATGTTTCCAAGGGATATGATAGTTTTGTATCATTGCCATTTTTGTAAAGAGCATAACCAAACACTTTCTGAGCATCAATGGACTCATTAGCACAATCTTCAAGCCCTAATTCAATCAATTTGAGATAGCCTCCAGGCTGCAATAGTTCACCCACAATTCTGTCTGGCTCACTTAAGTCTCTTTCAATCACATGTACACGTCGTCCTTCCTATATTTAACAACAAGAAAAACTCGTGATTAACTCAAAAGGCCACATAATTACGACTTCGATCAACGCCAGGATAAGATCTGAATGCTTAATTAGCAAGCCTTCTCAATGTACTAGGACAATTACAAACGGACGGAAACCAAACTTTAAAGTGTGAACAAGATTACAACTGTATAGACTGCATTATTGTAATTATTAGCACCCACTAGAGCCGAATAAAAAATGACAAAAGCAAAGCAATTAGCTTTCACAACGTCATCTACTGACTGAAGCCTTATATGTAAAACAGTAAAAGGAAAGAAAGGGTTGGTTTGAAATGCTAATTGGTTTTTTGGATAAACAATAGAATGATCTACACTAAGTTTGATTAAGTTATGGGGAGGGGGATTCAAACTTAGGTGTAGAGGGGCTGTACATTGCTTTAGTCAACTTGGCTAGACTCGTATCCATTAGATATAATATGCTAATTAGTTGACTCAGCTCTTAGACAAATGTTAGTGAGAAAGATTTGAAAGCGAGTTTTGGATGCAATATTTATGATAAGGACCATTACTTTTCTTTTTTCTTCTTTAAAACGATGCTTCAAGTATTTTTAAGTATGAAAGCGAGTTTTGAAGGACTCATTCATAAGATTGAGTAAAAAATAAATAAATCGTTAAGAAATAAAAAGTCAGAAAAACACAGCTTCAAGTTTTGACTGCTTAACTTAACTGAGTTACTGAGGAAAATAGAGTTGAAAAAGTAGCGACAAAACTAAAGAACTTACCATTCAACATTTATATTTCATCTTTTTTAAAAAAAAAATAGAGAACTTTGGAACTCCGAATAGAGATTATAGAGATCAAGAGAGTTAGAATCTATAAATAGAGAGAGAAATAATGATCACCTTTCCAAGAGTGTAAGCAAGAGCAGCACCAGCAACTCCGGCACCAACAATGACAACGTCGGTACTTTTCTCATTCTCCGGTGCCAAACAAACACCGTTTTCCGATACAATTGCAACGTCCTTCTTATTTTCGCTCAAAGTAGTGTTTATGATCACGAAGAAAACCGAACCCAACAGAGAAACCAAGACACCAGCAAGGACATACTCGTAAACCATCTTAATCTAATTAATATCTGCTTTAATTTCGCTGTAATTTGTGATTTGTGAATGTAAAGTGCTTAATGCTTATGGTTGTTATGAAACTTGAATGCGTTTATATAGAGAGAGAA